>CM055122.1:580072339-580262577 GCA_029206835.1 Rana muscosa
CGGGGGTAACATCTTAACCAATCACCGCTGTAAGGGGGGGGGGTAACATCTTAACCAATCACCGCTGTAAGGGGGGGGGTAACATCTTAACCAATCACCGCTGTAAGGGGGGGGGGTGACATCTTAACCAATCACCGCTGTAAGGGGGGGGGTGACATCTTAACCAATCACCGCTGTAAGGGGGGGTGACATCTTAACCAATCACCGCTGTAAGGGGGGTGACATCTTAACCAATCACCGCTGTAAGGGGGGGAGACATCTTAACCAATCACCGCTGTAAGGGGGGGGGGGTGACATCTTAACCAATCACCGCTGTAAGGGGGGGTGACATCTTAACCAATCACGCTGTAAGGGGGGGGACATCTTAACTAATCACCGCTGTAAGGGGGGGGACATCTTAACCAATCACCGCTGTAAGGGGGGGGACATCTTAACCAATCACCGCTGTAAGGGGGGGGGACATCTTAACCAATCAACACCATAATGGGGGTGTGACATCTTAAATCACTGCTGTAAGGGGGAGCAGAACTTTATAACCAAACCCCACAGTAGGGGGGTGCACCTTACCCACTCAGCCCCACTGTAATAGGGGCATTCTGATGACCCCCGATAAAAAAAATACAACTAGCAGGCATCCCCTGAGACCTGTCCCTCTGGTGTACACATCTTAGTAAAGGGTGATGTTTCATGTGACATACACAGTCCTATAACCGCGGTCCTGGGATGTCCACACATATCCTCCATTCCTAGAAATGTGACACACAGGAGACTTGTTGTAGAAGCTGTTAGTCGGGGCACCAAGGTCACCGGTCCATAGAGAAGCCATAGACTCGTGTGTAATGAGGACAGGAATACAGAGGTCTCCCCACCATGAGCCCAGCACCGCCCGTACACAGCCATTATGGTTCCCACATACAGAGGATCTCCAGGCCGCCCTTACCAGGACATTGCGGAACATGCTACCCATCCTCTCTTCTCACTAGCCGCTGCTAAAGGACAAGGACACGCTGTAACCGGAAGCGGAAATAAGCTCTTTCCACTGTACGTAACCTACGTGCACGTCCTAGAGGAGGAGACATGTTTATTGAGGGCAGGGCGACCTCTTTTGTACTTTTCATCTAGGTGACGCCTTCACTCATTCTGTACTGTAGTGCATATTGTTAGCAGAGCACCTGACTCCATTACATGGGTAGTACTATGAGGAGGTCTATGTGATACGTGTTTTGTAGTGTTCTCCTTCCATCCTATCATTGCAGACTGTGTACGTGCTTTGTATTCCATACAGGTCTGTATGGAGGGGGCACGTCGTCCATTGTGTTTTTCACATCAGTGACACTCATGAGATCATCACTGCAGCTTTCACGCATATTTTCAAATGTGTGCAACTAAAACCCCCTGTTTTTAACATGGACTGTTAGGGCTAATTAGTTTTTTGCAGGCAGACTGGTAAATGTGCTTCAAACTTTTCTTGTTGATTGTAATGCACACATACAGTAGGGGAAATAATTATTTGATCCCCTGCTGATTTTGTAAGTTTGCCCACAAAGAAATGAAGGGTCTATCATTTTTATCATAGGTGTATTTTTAAATAAGACTAAGGTGACCAGATTTTTAAAATGAAATCCGGGGACATATTTTTTTTTTTTACTAGTAATGGCGGCAATCAGCGGCTCTCTGCCCGTCGGCACCGCCGCCGCCCGCCTCACAGCCTGCCAAGTCTTACTCCCCGGGCCCCGGCTACTACTGGGTGGGTTGCGGAGGAAGATCACTCCGCCAGGGATGGCAAGGAGATAAGCAGGCAGGCGGCTGGCCGGGACTTGAGCCAAGGCAGAAGAACATGAGAGCGGAGCTGAATGGGCACCCAAAACTGAAGAAATATTCCCTCCGCTCTGACCAGCACTTGATCATCAGAAAGAGGCACAGATAATGGAAAAAAATACACCCCCTAAGCTAGTAGGAGCGGCAGAGCGGGGGGGGGGGGGGTTGTAATTCAGAATTTTTCTTTTTTTTTGTTTATTCTGCGCTGACTGTCTTTGAAATTGCCCCAGCCCCTGTTCAAATCGAATCCGGGGACAAAACCGGGGACAGACTTGGTCCGGGGACAGTGTCTTCAATCCGGGGACTGTCCCCTGAAACCGGGGATGTCTGGTCACCCTAAATAAGACAGAATATCAACCAAAAATCCAGAAAAAAACATGATATAAATTAAGTTGCAGTTCAGCGAGTAAAACAAGTATTTGATCCCCAAGCAAAACATGACTTAGTACTTGGTGGCAAAACCCTTGTTGGCAATCACAGAGGTCAGACATTTCTTGTAGTTGGCCACCAGGTTTGCACACATCTCAGGAGGGATTTTGGTCCACTCTTCTTTACAGATCTTCTCGAAATACTTAGGGTAGTTTCACACTGAGGCGCTTGGTGTGCTGGCGGTAAAGCGCCGCTATTTTTAGCAGCGTTTTACCGTCGTGTTTGCCGCAATTTTCCCAGGGGAGATTTTAACCCCCGCTTGCGGCCGAAAAAGGGTTAAACCCGCCCACAAAACACTGCTGCAGTGCAAAGTGGATTTGCCTTTCATAACTAACCACATTGTGTTAGAAAATGTTCTTCGTGTTTCAGCAGGGGGAGGGGAGGGGAGTCTGGGCATACACTGGGGGTTATTTACGAAAGGTAAATCCACTTTGCACTACAAGTGCAAAGTGCACTTGGAAGTGCAGTCGCTGCAGATCCGAGGGGGACATGCAAGGAAAATAAAAAACAGCATTTTAGCTTGAACATGATTGGATGATAAAATCAGCAGAGCTTCTCCTCATTTCAGATCTACCCCTCAGATTTACAGTGACTGCACTTCCAAGTGCACTTTGCACCTGTAGTGG
Organism: Rana muscosa; assembly: GCA_029206835.1. NCBI lineage: Eukaryota > Metazoa > Chordata > Amphibia > Anura > Ranidae > Rana > Rana muscosa. Next base: position 580,075,213 of record CM055122.1, read on the forward strand.
AAAGGGGATTGGCCTTTTTGTAAATAACCCCCACTGTGTGTGAGCTGATTGGAGGAAAGGCACACACCCCCCCCTCCACATAGGCAGAAGAATGAAGAAACTTGCAGAGCTGTGCTGTGAATAGACAAGGTCTCTGCTTATCTATCGTTAAGTTACCTCCCCTACACAAATTTCAGCTGCTTTTATCTCCTGTTTCGGAGAGCTTGTCAGAAGTTATCAAACTGTTAACAGAGGAATGGGGCACCAGCCATGAGACTTAGAGGGCTGGAGAGAGATAAGTAAACACTACAGATATATGTGCCCAAGTCAGATTTCATGACTGGGGTTTACATCCACTTTAAGGTTTTCTTCCTCCAAACACGGCGAGTCCCCCTCTTCAAGAAGGCACATGCACAGTCATGCCAATGACCATCTAAATGATTTAGAGCAGGATTGGGAGAAAGTGCTGTGGTCAGATGAGACCAAAATTGAGCTCTTTGGCATTAGCCCTGGTTCACATTGCTGCGATTTGACATGTCAAATCGCATGCCATATCAGCAGCAATGGCAGCGTCCGAATCGGTGCCACGCCGCATTTGCAGCACCACACCGATTCCCAAAAGTCGTTTCTGTACAACTTTTGGTGATTTCGGAGTGCGATTTCCATTGACATCTGTGCATTTGCATGCCATCATAAACACAGAGTAGTCTATATGATGGGATATAGGCAAAACAAGAGTTTTAACAGCGTATATCCAAACATGTATACAGCATGCAAATTGGAAATCGTTACCTCCCGGTAGGCAGACTTGCAGTGTTGAAACATGATTATAGAATGCCCAAAGTAACCTTCACCGCCTTGGATCGAATACACATTCCAAGTCGAGGCGGTGATTGGAAAAAAATATTGCTCCAACATCAGCAAAGAAGGATATTCAAATTACAGGCCACTACTTTTCCAGGCCTGAATGAATCCATCTCTTATGCTCCTTTCTTAAAAGGATTTGCATCAGGAAAGACACAATAAAAATACTAATTTGATTAAACAATGACTTCCATTGTATAAATAAAAATTAACTGTAGAATATTTGACATGCTTCAGGCTCATTTTAGTTAAAAAATCTCCAATAAGGTTTTGAAGAAACAATGAGAATATACCTATAATATTTTCTCTGTATTGCAAATGGATGTTGTATTTTTTGTTTTTTCAGCAGTTCCATCCCTTCATGGTCCCTTCAACGCTTCTCGAAGGTGGGTCCGGTCTCTGTCAGGCTTCCCGGTAAGGTAGGGAGACGTGGACCCCTAAATAACATGCTTCCTCTGGAGTTCCCCATTTTTGACCACCGGGGGGAGCCTGGTTGCTGGTAGCATCCTTTAACCACTTCCCGCCCGGTCAATAGCGAATTGACGCCTGGGAAGTGGTTGCGTTATCCTTAGAGTTGAGCGGACACCTGGATGTTCGGGTTCGACGGAAAAAAGTTTGAGTTCGGGACCGAACTTGACCCGAACTTGACCCAGAACCCGAACCCCATTGAAGTCAATGGGGACCCGAACTTCTGAGGACTATTCGCGCTTGTTTCCCGTGCTTAGAACTGTCCCTGCACAAAGTGTCATTTCTGAAGTTAAAAAAGTCATTTAAAACTCACTATATACTATATAATGAATTGTCGGCTCCCGGCAATACATAGAAAAGTCATTGATAAAAAATAAAAAAAATGCGTGGGGGTTCCCCCAAATTCAATTACCAGGCTCTTCAGGTCTGGTATGGATTTTAGGGGAACTCCACCCCAAATGAAAAAAAAATGGCGTGGAGTTCCCCCAAAAATCCAAACCAGACCTTTTATCCGATCACGCAACCTGGCAGGCCGCAGGAAAAGAGGGGAGGACGAGTGAGCGCTCCCCCCCCTGAACCGTACCAAGCCACATGCCCTCAACATGGGGAGGATGTCCCCATGTTGATGGGGACAAGGGCCTCATCCCCACAACCCTTGCCCGGTGGTTGTGGGGGTCTGCGGGCGGAGGGCTTATCAGAATCTGGAAGATCCCTTTAACAAAGGGGACCCCCAGATCCCACCCCCCCTATGTGAATTGGTAATGGGGTACATTGTACCCCTACCATTTCACAAAGAAAGTGTAAAAAAAATACACAGACACCGTTGGGAAAGTCCTTTATTTAAAAAAAAAGAAAAAAACATTCCAGCGATGAAATCCAGTGTCCCACGGCGATCCGATGTCCGGCGCTGTCCACACGAAATGTCATTGGCTGAGCCTGGGTGGACCTGATGGGGAACTTCCTCCGCAGTGTAATAAATGAATAGACCCACCCCTTCTCACGTTCCGCATCAGGTCTTCAGCCTTACACCTACGTCATTGGCTGTGCGGACCTGATGCGGAACGTGAGAAGGGGCGGGTCTTTTCATGTATTAAACTGTGGAGAAAGTTCCCCATCAGGTCCGCCCCCTCGTATGTCAGACCCCGCCTACATCATTGGATGAGCCGACCTGATGGGGAACTTCCTCCGCAGTATAATAAATGAATAGACCCGCCCCTTCTCACGTTCCGCATCAGGTCCTCAGCCTTACACCTATGTCATTGGCTGTGCGGACCTGATGGGGAACTTTAGAAGGGACAGGTCGATTCATTTATTACACTGCGGAGGAAGTTCCCCATCAGGTCCGCTCAGGCTCAGCCAATGACATTTTGTGTGGACAGCGCTGGACATCGGGATCGCCGCGGGACACTGGATTTCATCGCTGGAATGTTTTTTTTTTGGATTTTTATTTTTTTTATTTTTAATAAAGGACTTTCCCAACAGTGTCTGTGTATTTTTTTTTTTTTTACACTTTCTTTGTGAAATGGTAGGGGTACAATGTACCCCATTACCAATTCATATAGGGGGGGGCGGGATCTGGGGGTCCCCTTTGTTAAAGGGGTCTTCCAGATTCCGATAAGCCCCCCGCCCGCAGACCCCCCACAATCACTGGGCAAGGGTTGTGGGGATGAGGCCCTTGTCCCCATCAACATAGGGACATCCTCCCCATGTTGAGGGCATGTGGCCTGGTATGGTTCAGGAGGGGGTGGCGCTCTCTTGTCCCCCCCTCTTTTCCTGTGGCCTGCCAGGTTGTGTGCTCGGATAAAGGGTCTGGTCTGGATTTTTGGGGGGTACTCCACGCCATTTTTTTTTAATTTGGGGTGGAGTTCCCCTTAAAATCCATACCAGACCTGAAGGGCCTGGTATGGATATTTGGGGGAACCGCACGCATTTTTTTTTTAAATTTGCGGCAGGGTTCCCCTTAATATCCATACCAGACCTGAAAGGCCTGGTAATTGAATTTGGGGGAACCCCCACGTTTTTTTTTTTTATCAATGACTTTTCTATGTATTGCCGGGAGCCAACAATTCATTATAGCCACGAGTGAGTTTTAAATGACTTTTTTTCCTTCAGAAATTACATTTTGTGCAGGGACAGTTCTAAGCACAGGAAAAAAGCGCTGCTTTACATGCATATTATACACACACGGAAACAATATACAAAAAATTCCAAAACGAAAGTTGATTGGCTGCCCTGCAGCTTTTAAAAATGCGCCATTACATCGCCGAACACCGGGCCCGAACTCGAGCATACAGTCAATTGTTCGGGTTCGGGTCCGGGACCCAAAAACCCAAAAGTTCGGTACGGACCCGAACTTTACAGTTCTGGTCCGCTCAACCCTAGTTATCCTGACTGGACGTCTATTGACTTCCATCAGGATAATCCCTGGTGCGCAGCGCGGCGATCGGTGACGGCTTGTGTCCCTCGGACACAGCGCTTCCCCGATCACGATAAACAGCCAATGAAATTCGCTGTTTACCACGTGATTGGCTGTGTCAAAATCACAGCCGACCATATGACATAAGTTTCTCGGCGGCGAGCTCTGTGCGCGCCGCCGGAGGTACGCAGAGCGGGGATCGGGGAAGGCGTGTGTCCCTTGGACACAGCGCTTCCCCGATCAGGGTAAACAGCCGATGAAATTGGCTGTTTACCACGTGACCGGCTGTGTCCAATCACAGCCGGTCACAAATGTAAACAAACAAGCAGAGTTACTATCTCATCCCTGCTGTCTCCTTACACACCGATCTGTGAGGAGAGAGCAGGGATCAGTAAGTGAGATCAGTGTATGTCTATTACATTATTACTGTGCACAACACGCCCCCCCCCAATAAAGAGGACCTGTCACACAGCCCAGCCAATCAGCCCATCTGTCAATCAGCCCATCTGTCACAGGCCCACCGCCATTGGTATCGATACCACCACCAGTACCGCCACTAGGCCCAGCATCTATACTGCCACACAGGCCCTTTACCAGTATCGCCACTAGTGCCGCCATCGTTACCACCACCACCCATACCACCGTCGGTACTGCCACCACTACCACCCGTACCGCCTTCGGTACCACCACCCGTACCGCCATCGGTACCACCAGCAGTACCATTACAAAGGCCCGCCAATAAGCACTGCCATAATGTCCCAAAGGGTTTAGACACCTGAGGAGGCATTGGCCATTCTTACTATGTCGAATGATGAGAGCAGCGGGGAGCTCCCATCATCCGATTCTGGTTCGGAATACGAGCCAGTGGAGGATAGTGGATTAGAGTCTGAGTCTGCGGAGGAAACCGTCCCTCCCAAAAGAATGCGATCAGGACCAAGATCAGGAGATCTGCCCACCACCAGCAGCGCCATACTCCAGGAAGAGGAGCCCAGTACAAGTAATGGAAATACACGCCCAACACGAAGAATCCAGCCCCAGTCCTACCTTCCCGATGCCCTGTCAAACCCCTCATGGTTGCCTGCCAACTCAGGATCCGCTATGATTCCCCCTTTCACTGCACAGCCAGGTGTGCAGCCTGACACTACAAATTTTTCTCAATTTGATTATTTTTGTTTATTTTTCCCACAAGATTTGCTGCAGAATATGGTGGATCAAACAAATCTGTATGCATCCCAATTTATTGCTGCCAACCCCAATTCTTCCTACGCCCAAATGTTCCAGTGGCGACATCTAACACTGGACGAATTTAAATTGTTTTTGGGCCTTACATTCAATATGGGGCTTACAAAAAAGAACGAAGTCCATGCATATTGGTCCAAACACCCCATCCAACACATGCCAATATATTCCGCTGTCATGTCCAGGACAAGATATGACATGATTATGCGTTTTCTCCACTTCAATGACAATTCACAGTGCCCTCCCCGAGATCATCCCAACCACGACAAATTGTACAAGATACGCCCCCTAATCAATTCCTTTTCCCAGCGATTTAGAGAAGTTTTCATCACAGAACAAAAAATTTGTGTGAACAAGTCCCTCATACATTTCACTGGCCGACTGCAATTCAAGCAGTATATACCGAGCAAGAGAGCCAGGTATGGGTTGAAATTAAATACATTATGCGATCGAGCCACTGGATACGTCTTCACATTCCAGATCTACGAAGGCAAAGACTCCCCCAGCTCCAGTCCTGTGATTCTCCCACATATATTGGAACCAGTGGGAAAACTGTTTGGGAGCTGGCATACCCCCTGTTCGAAAAATAATACCATTTATACGTCGACAACTATTATACCAGCCTGCCCCTTTTTCGTCACCTTTATAGTAAAAAAAACCCCCGGCCTGCGGTACCTTCAATAACAATCGGAAGGGATTCCCACAAAATTTGTTGACAAAAAAATTGCAAAACGGACAATCGGCATTCATGAGGAACGAGGAGTTGTTGGCCATGAAGTGGAGGGACAAGAAAGATGTCCACATCCACTCTACCATCCACAATGACACCGTGGTGGTGATCCAAAGAAGACGCGGCCCCATTGTAAAGGCCGAATGTGTCCACGACTACAATTTGTACATGGGGAGGGGTGGATTTAAACGATCAGATGCTACAGCCCTATTTATCAACCAGAAAGTCCCGTTATTGGTACAAGAAAGTTGCGTTTCACATGGCCCTTTTTAATTTGTTTGTCTGCTACTAAAAAGCAACTCAAAATCAACAAATTACCTACCTCAGGTATATCGAAGATATCATCACTGCCCTCATTTACCAACAAGATCTCGTTTCAGGAAGCATTCGCTCTGATAGTGTGAGTCGACTTCACGAGCAACCTTTTCCCTATAACATCCCCCCACAGAATCTGGAAGAAGGCATCAAAAGAAATGCTGTTTGCAGCAGAGGAGGAGTAAGAAGAGATACCAGCTATTATTGTCCCGATTGTCCCTCCCAACCTGGCCCGTGCATAGGAGATTGCTTCAAAAATGATCATACATCCATCCAATATTAGTTCCCCTTATTATTAACAGACTGCCATTTCCCCATTTGCCTGCTACCATGTTACTACCTTCCATGTTAATTAACTGACCCTTGCCTGATTACCAACGATGCCTTTGCCTGACGATTTAAACCATGTTTCTGACTTCCACGTGCACCGACCTTGGCCTGTTAATTGACCATGTTTTTGCCTGCCACTTGGACTGATCTTGTGGCCATCTACTTTAGTACACAGGGGTCTCACATATGTGAGGGGCTTCAGAATAGCGTTCTGAGTAGAGAAAAACGGTTTTTCGTTTTCTGTGCTACCAGAACAGGGTCTGGTTGCCCAGAGGCTTCAAAGCGATTTGGGTGGGAGAAGCCTCTAACCCTGCCCCCTGGCCCTAAGCTTGATGGTCCTTCCTGCTGCCTGGACCAATACTTTGGCTGTGCTGACCATATTGCTGCCTGTAATGACCCATGACATTATGGACCATGTTTCTTCCTGCTGCTTGGACCAATACTTTGGCTGTGTTAACCATATATCTGCCTGCTGCCTCTACTGACTTTGGACAGTATTTCTGCTGGGACTACTCTGCCTGCTACCTGGACCTGTGCTTTGGCTGTGCTGACAGTATCTCTGCCTGTACGAACTATGGACAGTATTCCTGCCTGCTGCCTGGATAATTGCTTTTGTTGTCGCTGACCTCATCCCTGCCTGCTGCCTGGACCGATGCTCTCCTCTGTGGACCACTGCACTTCTAAAACCACAGGTAATCTTTTGTTATTTGGTATGTACCTGCTATGTGTTAGAAATATGAAGGGCCTTCAAAAATGTGATCGGTAGTCAGAAAATGATATGTGTAATTAATGCTGCTAGAGTGCCTGGAGGTGCTATTTGGATGTTGGGGCTCTGTATGTGGCCAGGCTGTGTAAAAGTCTCAAACATGTGGTATCACCATACTCAGGAGTAGCAGAATGTATTTTGGGGTGTCATTTTTGCTATGTACATGCTATGTGTTAGAAATATCTTATAAAGTGACAACTTTGTGAAAAAAAATGCATTTTCATTTTTTTCCCATATGTTCCAAAACCTTTTGGAAAAAAAATGAACCATTCAAAAGACTCATTATGCCTCATAGATTATACGTTGGGGTGTGTGCTTTCCAAAATGTGGTCATTTTGTGGACAATTCCATTGTCCTGGTGCTCCAGGGCCTTCAGAAGTGTAATAGGTGGTTGAGAAAGGATATGTGCAATTTATGCTTGTAGAACACCTGAAAGTACTACTTCAATGTTGGGCCTCTGTATGTGGCCAGGCTGTGTAAAAGTCTCACACATGTGGTATCGCCATACTTAGGAGGAGTAGCAGAATGTATTTTGGGGTGTAGTTGCAACTATGCATATGCTGTGTGAGAGAAATAACTTGTTAATATGACCAGTTTGTGTAAAAAAAAAAAAAAAAAAAAAATTTTTCCCAACAATTGTGGGAAACAATTACAACTTCAAAAAACTCACCATGCCTCTTAGTAAATACCTTGGACTGTCTACTTTCCAAAAAGGTGTAATTTGGGGGGTATTTGTACTTTCCTGGCTTGTTAGTGTCTCAAGAAATGAGATAGGCCTTCAGTACATCAGATGTGATAAATTTTCAGTGATTGGCACCATAGTTTGTAAACTCTATAACATTCACAAAGACCAAATAATATACACTCATTTGGGTTAGTTTTACCAAAGATATATAGCAGTATACATTTTGGCACAAATTTATGAAGAAAAATTACTTATTTGCAAAATTTTACAATAGAAACAAAAAAAAAGTGTGTCCACAGGTAGGGGCAAGGGGGGTCAAATGCCCACTCTGGAATTAGGGATCGGATCGTCACATTCACATCACTATGGGGGTGTGGGCAGCCAGTGGGGTGAAACCACCATCATGGTGCTGTCACGCTCCCCCCATCAGTGTAGTGTGACTCTGCGGGATCTTTTCTCTGCTCAGTCCAGCAGAGAACTCGGCGACGTTGTGTCAGGAGAAAGGCGAGCTGAGGGCTGTGAGAGGTTTCCTCCGCTCGCCCCCCTTTCTGCTGTCAGGGAGTAGAGACGACGGCTCTCACAGGTTCCCTGCCCGGCTTCCTGCCTGCTCCATTCCTTTCCCATTGGCCATAACTGAGGGCCAATCAAAGGAGACTAGGAGAGGAGAGCATCATGGGACATGTAGTCCCGAAGATTCACGGCCCCATTTTCCACAGGAAGGAGGCTACAGCTTGATCAAGAGAGAGATTGAGAGACTGCAGCCTGGAAAAAAGCTGAGGGAGTGAGTGCTACAGGACAAAGAAAGAGGCTTGTGCTGGGCGGAAGCCAGAGAGAGAGTCACGCTGCCCAGCACCACCAGAGAGAGAGCCACGCTGCCCAGCACCACCAGAAAGAGAGCCACACTACCCTACACCACCAGAGAGAGAGCCACGCTACCCAGCGCCACCAGAGAGAGAGAAAGACTGAGCCACTGCAAGGGTACAGACATGCTACACTACTGACCAGAATTTCCCCCCAGGGAACCCAAAGTGAGCGATTGTCCAGCCGGAGGGATCACTGCTGTAGTTTCGCTGGGTCTGGTAAGAGGGTCTGTTGGCCATTATCCATTACTTTTCAAAAGGGACTGTACTACGCCTGCAGTCTCTGACCATGATAATGTGATAATGACATTGTCGAAAAGGGGCGGCGCATGGGTGACCCTAAAATTATGCCCCTCCCTGAAAAAAGTTCTGCGGACGCCCATGCTTATATTGCAAAAAATAAAAAACCCAGTGGTGATTAAATACCACCAAAAGAAAGCTCTATTTGTGAGAAGAAAATTATAAAAATTTTGTTTGGATACAGTGTTGCATGACTGAGTAATTGTCATTCAAAGTGTGAGAGCTGAAAGCTGAAAATTGGTCTGGGCGGGAAGGTGCATAAGTGCCTGGTATTGAAGTGGTTAATCATCGCTGGATGCCTAAGGATGTGGTACGCATGCGCAATCTGCGGGTCCCGCGTGCACATGACATCAGGGCATCATGCACGTGCAGCGGCTGAGGCTTCGGCCAACCAGAATGGCGAGGGAGTCACACTATGGCCGTCAACATGACGACCAGGACTGGAAAGGATGGGGGCGATATGGATGACACCTGTGGCTAATTAGCCCTAATAAGGCAAACACTACATAAAGTGCACAGCCTCCAGAGCAGTGGTTCTCAACTCCTGTGCTCAGGACCCACTAACAGGCCAGGTTTGCAAGATAACTGAAATACATCACAGGTGATATAATTTGCTGCTCAGTGATTGCAGTATTCTAGTCTGCATCGTCCCAAAGTAATACTTAAAATCTGGCCTGTTAGTGGGTCCCGAGGACAGGCTTTGAGAACCACTGCTCCAGAGGATCTCAGTGTGATCCCAGGAAAGCTCTTGCACATGAAGGTTCATAATCTCAAATGTAAGCACCGTATATACTCAAGTATAAGCTGAGTTTTTCAGCACATTTTTTTGTGCTGAAAATGCCCCCTCGGCTTATACTCGAGTCACCTTTTTGCGCCTGATCTCCCGGACTTTGGGGACCTGGTAACGCCGGCCGTAGGTCCCCTGGACACATGTAGCCCCACTCTTCCTCTACAAGTGTGCAAAGTTTGTTGTCCGTTGGACCTTTGGCCGGGAGCACCGATTTTTCAAAGTCGGGCACCCCTTCTATAGACTCCCATGTTAAATGGTAATTTCTCAAGTGACTTTGGGGACCCGGTACTGGACAGTTGTAGGTCCCCTGGACCCGGAACTTGGCACACATGTAGCCCCATATCTCCTCTACAAGTGTGAAAAGTTTGTTGTCTGGGGAACCTACGGCCGGGGAGCACCGATTTTTCAAAACCGGGCCCCCCTTCCATAGACTCCTATGTTAAATGTCAGTCTAGTCATGGACACAGTGAGGTATGGGCACAGTGAGGCATGGACACAGTGAGGCAAAGTGAGGCACAGTGAGGCATGCAGATGGACACCTTAGGCTTATACTCGAGTCAATACATTTTCTCTGTTTTTTTGTGGTAAAATTAGGTGCCTCGGCTTATATTCGGGTCGGCTTATACTCAAATATATACGGTACTTCTGTTGGAAATGCTGAACCAGTATTTTTTGTTAAACACTATAGTTAATAAGAGTTAGAGCTTTTATATATATATTTGGTTTCTTGGTATTATCACTCATTGTTATTCCTTACAATTAATGGATATTTTCTTTGAACATCATCACCAGAGTGGTATACTTTTTTGAGCAGGGCACTCAAATTGCACCAGTTGTCCCCACATAATTCCTTATTAGTTAAGGTAATTAACTACAGTTTTTTTTTGTGTATGTGTTTTTGTGTTTGATCGTTTGTTTTTTTGCTTTCTTAAGGCCCGTACACACAATCGGATTTTCCGACGGGAATTGTGTGATGACAGGCTGTTGTCGGAAAATCCTACCATTTGTATGCTCCATTGGACAATTGTTGTCGGAATTTCCGCCAACAAATGTGGGACAGCTTTAAAAATTTCCCGACAACAAATGAGTGTTGTCGGATTACCCGATCGTGTGTACAGAAGTCCGTCGGAAAAAAATCCAAAGTACAAACACGCATGCTCAGAAGCAATGCTAACCATAACACAACATTAGCAGAAGTTGCCCAAAGGGTTGCGCCAAAGAGCTGAAAAACCACATAGTTTGTTGACCAACAATTCTTTGCTGTTTGTATGCAATACAAGTTCACGGCCAATGCCCTTTTGACAATAGGTCGAGGCTTTGTCTGCAGAAAGTCCAATCGTGTGTACGAAGCTTTAGATTGCTTGAGAGATCAGCACCACTCTATTTCATTCCACAAATTCAGTTCACTTTCTCACCTCCCACACACCAATATCCACTCAGCTTTCACATATTCAACTTTATCTGCTGTATTCCCATTCACTTTTTTCACACACTTATTGTTTTTTTTATATACACAACCATTATATATTTATTTATTTTCACACATCCTTATTACTAACACCACCAATCAAATAAACAAACAAAAATCTAACATTATTTGATTAAAAACAAGCATCTAATTTACTCTATACTAAAAATGTCAAATTAAGAATTAGATAATATTTAATTAGTTATAATTATATTCAACTTTAAAAGAATCAATATAGATAGATATCTACTGATCCGGCATTTTTAAAAAGTACTGCAAAATGGACAAAACGAGTTCTAGTATATTGTTTCATCATCTTTTTTCATTAAGGTTATTGCATAATACCATAGGTGCTGTCTACTCCCTCATCTCAGGAAGGTTCTAATGTGTGGCTTTTTGCAAGCCTCTCAGAGCTGGACTCCATCTTGAGGAGGTGCGAACGGCATGTGGAGATCATGGGATCGCTGGGATCTTTTTAAACAAATTCTGGCTATAGGATACAGTTTTATTTCCTGAGCGGTAATTATAACCTCATCATGATACAATACATTCAAAGATGCTTGTAAATTACAGAGCATTATATATATGAGTATTTTTTAATATGTCTCTAGAGAACAAATCCCCTGACGAAGACTACGAATAAGTCAAAATGTGTCAGTGTGTTCCTGTGGATATCACTATTGCAATGTACAGTATCATCACCTGACAGTTGTATTGTGTGATAATTGACAGATGTAATGGTATATGTATATACATACATCAGGTATGGAGGAAGTTCCTGGTCTGATGAGACTAAAATTTTACTTTTTGGCCATCAAAGAAAATGCTATGTCTGGCACAAACCCAACACATCACATCACCCAAAGAACGCCATCCCCACAGGGAAACATGGAGGTGGCAGCATCATGCTGTGGGGATGTTTTTCAGCAGTCAGGACTGGGAAACTGGTCAGAGTTGAGGGAAAGATGGATGGTGCTAAATACAGGGATATTCTTGAGCAAAACCTGTACCACTCTGTGTGATTTGAGGATAATGACCCCAAACACACTAGTGTAGCAAACCTTTTCATGGCGCTATGGGAGGATGAGACGATTTTTAATGATAGGCCTGCACAATTAAGATGCTACCAAACATACATTGATGACTTGATCATGATCTGTGAGGGAGACATGGTCAGTCTACAAATGTTTATGTCTAAGCTTAATGGCAATAACAAAAACATAAGGTTATCTTGGAATGCCGATGCTACCTGTTTTAAAAGGCCGTCCTTTTAAAATTTCTAGATCAAGGAATGTCATATTCCTTGATCTAGAAATTTTTAAAGAAGGACGGCCTTTTAAAACAATTTTTTTTTTAAAACCGACAGATAGAAATGGCTATATACCCTTAGATAGTCGCCATCACCATTCCTGGCTGTGCAATATACCAAGAGGTCAGTTCATACGCCTACGGCGGAACTGTACCCTTGAATCGGATTACTATGCACAGTCTAGTGTATTAGCCGAGTGGTTTTTCCAGAAAGGGTATAAGCAAAAACAAATCACCAGTGAGATTCAAAACATTGGGAGTCTGGATCGAACAATGTGGGTTGAACAATGTTGGTGGCAGATTCGACTAAGAAAAATAGGCAGAGGGATAAATTTGAATATAAAATTATAAAAAATTTGAAAAAATCATCATGAAACACTGGGAAATTCTTAAGAAAGATAGGGTCCTAGGCACAGTATTACCCCCACGTCCTAGGTTTATCTACAAAGGGGCTCCTACTTTGAGAGATGTTCTAGCCCAGAGTGTAGTAGATCCCCCTGTGATTAAAGACAATAGGATCTTTTCCTTCTTATCTGGTTTTTATGCATGTGGCAAATGCCCCCCCTGTGTAGGCAGTGCAAGCCTAATGTCAAGAGTTGTAAGGATTTTGTGGCCACAAGTAGGACATATCCCATAAAAAATTGAATTACTTGTAACGCAATGGGGGTCGTGTATGTGCTCGAGTGTGATTGCGGCTTGCAGTACATAGGAAGAACATCAAGACCCCTAAGTGTCCGTATTGCCGAGCATGTCAATAATATTAAAAAAGGTTTAAGAACACATAACGTCTCAAAACATTTTAGAAACTTTCATGATAGGGACCCCAAATGCCTTAAATTCTGGGGTCTAGGAAGGGTCAACAAACACTGGAGGGGAGGAAATTTTATACGCCATTTGAGCCAGCGAGAATCCTTCTGGATCCATGAAACACAAGTTTTGGTGCCAGGAGGGTTCAATGTTGAGTTTGACCTCAATTGCTTTATATCAGATAAATAATGGCATTTGGTTCATTTTGAGGTTTTACGTATATGTTGCATCATTCGTTTTATGTGAGATGACTGCGGGTTTCTGTCCTTAATTAATTGCATTTAAGATAAGATTATTTTTTTCCTTGTAAGAAATTATATTTTTTACACTTTTATTACTGTTGAGTTTTGTATATGCAACTCTTTTTATCTTTAAGTTTTGGTATTGCCATTTTATGTATTTTACCTTCTACCAGCTCACCTGTGTCCCCATAGGAGATTGAACGCGTTTGTGTATACAGGAAGTTCCGGCTCTTGGACTTCCGGTCCCAGTTTCCTGTTTTCGCGCTTTCTATGGTTACCGGGTGGGTGTTTTAAACAATCGGGTGACGCGATATCCCCGCCCACGCTGACAAAGTCGCGCAAGGACGTAACACGTGCGGGGCAGGAGCTATCTTTGCAGACGTCACCCACAGTCATCTTCTTACACGCGGTTACTACATCGCCATTTTATTGCTTATTTTATGGCACTTTACTTCAACCTTTTATACTGGTGTACGGCCACGTACTACTTTAATACAACGATCATATGGATAGCACTTAGATCGTGTTTATCATCATCGCTTGCTATTACTGCCGGACTGACCACCCTCATCCCATGTGTGGATACAAGTGTATTAGACCTTCTGTTCATTCAGAGGTCCACCTTATCTTGTAAGAACACATACTTGGCGGTGGAGGAATTGTCACTGTGGATATCCATTGTTGCTGAAAAGTTATTTTATCACGAGGTGGCTTCGCCCTACATCATCTGAAAACCCATTTCACATTTGTGTATGGACTTATATATATTGTGTGGCCCTGTTTTATTTTTTCTGCATTTATGAGGTGTTGTGTTTAGCCTTTGGTGTACAGCTTGCAATTATCTTTGTTTATTTATTCATTTAGGTGTGTGCGCCGATTGTTCCTTTTATTTGTATCATTGTCAAAGTCTACAATCAAGAGAAGACTTCACGAGAGCAAATACAGAGGGTTCACAAGGTACAAAAATATTCATAAGCCTGAAGAATAGAAAAGCCAGATTAGACTTTGCCAAAAAACATCTAAAAAAGCCAGACCAGTTCTGGAAAAGCATTCTTTGGACGGATGAAACTAAGATTAATCTGCACCAGGAAACAAAAAGTGTGGAGAAGGCTTGGAACAGCTCATAATCCAAAGCCCACAACGTCATCTGTAAAACATGGTGGAGGCAGTGCGCTGGCATGGGTCAATGGTGTTTATTGATGATGTGACAGAAGACAGAAGCAGCCGGATGAATTCTGCAGTGTTTAGAGATATACTGTCAGCCCAGATTCACCCAATTGCAGCAAAGTTGATTGGACGGTGCTTCACAGTACAGATGGACAATGATCCAAAACACACTGCAAAAGTCAATCACCTGATTTTCAACCCAATTGAGCACGCATTTCACTTGCTGAAGGCAAAACTAAGGGCAGAAAGACCCACATCAAAGAACAACCAAAGATAGCTGCAGTTAGAGCCGTGCAAAGCATCAGAAAGGAGGAAACCCAGTCTTTGGTAATGTCCATGGGTTTCAGACTTCAGGCAGTCATCGCTAGTAAAGGATTCTAAACAAAATATTAAAAACAAACATTATGATTATATTAATTTGTCCAATTACATTTGAGCCCCTGAAAATGGGGGGACCATGTATAAAAATGTTTGCAGTTCCTAAAATTTGTACTTGATATTTATGAATATATAAATGTAGGCGCTATGTGAAATTCAAAAGTGAATTCAAATGTGTGTTGGGACTCAATGGAGAACCGAATGGCCTAATGAAGACCAAATGATAAACGTTGTAACAAACACGTGTGACGTGTATACTTAAATAAAAAGTATGATAAATCTATTCAAACAGTGGTACGGTGATATGTCACCGTGATCTAAGAGAACTACTGATACCCCTAGAAATAGATCAAAATAAAAGATGTAGTGACTCTTTACAGTGAACACTTATAAACAATCATAAGGAATCTATAACACCTATTGGTGCCTAAATCCTATACAAAACTGTAAATCACCTATAAGGAACAGAACTATGTGACATATGAAATATCCACAAAGTTTAGTGCAAACAAAATTTTAAATGTCTCTGAGTACAGGTAGGAAAACAATATCCAAAAGTAGTCGTCTGTGGATATGCAAGTCCTGTTTCAAATGGTTCCTTGAAATAGATGGTTTGTATGCCAATATGATGTAACACCCGGGAGTGCCTTCACCATTGGGTCAGGGACAATAAGTAAGAAATAAATACTCTTACCAAGTGTTGTAGATCCAGCTCACCATATAGCGGTGGATCTATCAGGCTTATGTCCACGTCAGGGACCAGCAAATAGAAACCAAAGTTGTCCTCTCCTGTTGGTGGCGTCTTTCAATGTTTCCAGTTGATGTCTTATCAGACGAAACGCGTCGGGTTTTACATGCCAGTCCTTATTGCCCATCTCACGCATTCTTGATATTTGAAGCTTACCACTTCTGAAGTTCATCTTTGGGTTTGTTTGTAATTTTTGAGTGGATTGCCTTCTATTTGAGATTGAACTGCTTGTTTGCTGCTGTTTTTTACTGGAATTTTATGGTTGCTTTTAAATAAATTCCCATTTTTGGATTTACACTATGTGGAAGTGCTCTTTCCTGTTTTTTTGGTGACACCATCCATATGGAGGGCTTCGGGTCTATATGCTGATTACCCACACCTGGAGCGAGTCACATTTGGAAACATTGAAAGACGCCACCAACAGGAGAGGACAACTTTGGTTTCTATTTGCTGGTCCCTGACGTGGACATAAGCCTGATAGATCCACCGCTATATGGTGAGCTGGATCTACAACACTTGGTAAGAGTATTTATTTCTTACTTATTGTCCCTGACCCAATGGTGAAGGCACTCCCGGGTGTTACATCATATTGGCATACAAACCATCTATTTCAAGGAACCATTTGAAACAGGACTTGCATATCCACAGACGACTACTTTTGGATATTGTTTTCCTACCTGTACTCAGAGACATTTAAAATTTTGTTTGCACTAAACTTTGTGGATATTTCATATGTCACATAGTTCTGTTCCTTATAGGTGATTTACAGTTTTGTATAGGATTTAGGCACCAATAGGTGTTATAGATTCCTTATGATTGTTTATAAGTGTTCACTGTAAAGAGTCACTACATCTTTTATTTTGATCTATTTCTAGGGGTATCAGTAGTTCTCTTAGATCACGGTGACATATCACCGTACCACTGTTTGAATAGATTTATCATACTTTTTA
This sequence comes from Rana muscosa, assembly GCA_029206835.1. Taxonomy (NCBI): domain Eukaryota; kingdom Metazoa; phylum Chordata; class Amphibia; order Anura; family Ranidae; genus Rana; species Rana muscosa. The sequence continues at coordinate 580,092,023 of CM055122.1, forward strand.
TTTAAGTATACACGTCACACGTGTTTGTTACAACGTTTATCATTTGGTCTTCATTAGGCCATTCGGTTCTCCATTGAGTCCCAACACACATTTGAATTCACTTTTGAATTTCACATAGCGCCTACATTTATATATTCATATAATTTTCACTTTTTCTGTCAGATTGTTATGTTGGCTGCTAACATATAAGTTTTTTGCGAGGTTGGCGCAATATTTTTGCCCTTTTTATCTTTACTTGATATTTATGTTCAACCCCGTGAATTAAAGCTGAAAGTCTGTGCTTCAAATTAATTTGTATCGTTTTGTTTTAATTTTATTCTGGTGGCATACAGAGCCACAAGTATGAAAATTGTGCCTGTGTCCAAATATATACCCACAGGCAAACTTTATTATAAGCGTACCTATAGGTAAAAGTGACAAAGTGGCGTTTACTATCACTTTAGGAATACATACATGAATGGAATTTTAGGGACACCTTAAAAAGTGTTACTAAACCCAGTAATATGAAAATAGTTAAACCGCTCCCCACAGTGCCCACAGCTTATAAATCTTTTTACATTAAAATATTGCCACTATATACCTTTTTGGATGATCTGTATACCACAGTTGCATCATAAACTGCTGCATATACAGACTGATTTTACTGTTGTCGGTTTAGTAACACTTTAAGCTCAAATGCACACAGGTGCCTGGGGCTGTAAAATTCAGGATTTCCGCACCCATTAGCCAGAACGTGGCATACATAGAAATCAGTGGCTGTACACGGGTATATGCTGTTACTTGCATAAACAAGCACATCCATCCATACATACAGGGTATGACCCTGGATGCAGACTGAGTTTCCATGCACATTAACACAATAGAACACTGTGCAGCACCTGTGGCTCCTAGGCAGGGAAATGCACCCAAATGTGATGTTTTACAGTCAAATGTTGGGTACACACAAGACCAAAACAGTCCGTTTGGCCCGTGTGTACAGCTCCCTGTCTGACAGAAGCCAGTTTCACAACCAGCTTCTGTCAAACCAGCATCTGATCAGCGCTCTCTTTCATGGTTTCTGTACCTCTTGGTCGCTGGCTCTCTCCCTTATTTTATCTCACTCACTATTTGAATTCTCCCGTTTATCCTGCTGTGTCCGCTTGCACTCAGCACTTGTACAGTTTAAAGAAAAATACTCCCCAGAAGTTTGAAAGGCTTGTTAAATCACCCAGGAGTTCCTGTACACATAGCAGTTGTCTCAGCTGAAACCTCTGCTGCCAATTAGAAATAAAATACCACTTTCTCTTATCATCCATGGACCGACACGGCGGCTCTTAATCACTGAACGTGTGGGTATAGGTCCCTGCTTGCAGGAGAAGACCTAGGTAGAATGTTAAATATTAAAACATTCTAGAACAAACCAGAGCTGAACAGCCCCGCCCAGGGGGGCGGTCCCTCCGGACATTACCCTCCCACCTGCAGCTAGCAGACCTCAGTTTTTTTCTGCCTAGCAGAAGGAGAAGACGTGGCTCTCTCAGGAGCCAGTCTCCTGGAAGATTTTACTTTAAAATTTTATTCCTTTGGGATTTTTATTATTTTATTTTTGAGACCTTCAATCAACTGTCGGCTGGGCAACAGGTTGGGTACACTAGTATCCTCGTAGTCTTCCCTGTCCGACCATCGAGCGTCGTGATCCTCGCCTTGTGTGCGTGAGACTCTTTTACGACAAACCCCATGGCTCCAGGGGTGGCCGGGTTGCTTTCATGCTCACGCGGTCCTCTCAAGATTGAACAGTACCTACTGTATCTTTCGCGGTTGACCGGGCCGACAGCTACGCAGTACGACTCTGTGATAGGTCTGTCTGTCTGAAACAAGCCAGTGAGTCCCTCTATTGGCACCGAGGGTGTTCTCCAAGGTGCTTGCGGGACTGGTAAGTAGTCTCTCCTGCTGCAAGGTGAGTACATGCTGGCTGTGTTTCTGTGTGTGGGGGGTTCTCCCTGTCTCCCCCCTGTTATGCTGCTCTCTGCACCCTGTTCTGTTGCTGTGCTGTGTGGGGATGCTTGGGGGGTCACTCTGCCCTGGGGGGGGCCGCTCCAGGTCTGTTAATATGTTTGGAATGTGTTCTGGGGGAATGTGTGGTGTTTTTTCGTGTGCCATTGGCGCAGTGTTTTAAATTTAAAAAGTGCGCCACCGGCGGCCATTTTGCCGCGGCTCAAATCACAGTTATACAGGCGCCCGGTGGCCATTTTCTTGTAGCCGCGGCGCTTTCAGCTTAGTTTTCGGGCCTCTAGCGGCGCTGCTGAACGGCGCGAATTCCACATCTCCTCACAGATTCTTCACTCTCCTCAGACTCGCGCTACAGCGCAGCTCAGACAGTGGTACCGAGCGGTCCCTAGGGGTGGTGAGTACTCCGGGTATCCCCTCCTCAGCCCCAGCATAGCCAGTGGGTGGGCTGTATTATTTACTGTAATGGTGAATAAGGTCTCAGAGGGTAGCAACATGAAGTCTGGTTCACCTGTTTCTTCACACTTGTTAGAGACAACTGGCAGTGCTCCTGCACCTGCGGTCCTTATGGACCAGTTGTCGGCAGTCCTGGAGTCATTCTGACCAGGAGGGAAGCAGTGTGTGAGCGCAAGGGAGCAAAAAAGCCCCTCTCCCCACTTTATTTCCACAAAAAAAAAAGGGGGGGTGTGCGCTGATTCAGATATGGGCCTAGCCACTACCGCTCAGGATCGCTCTGAATATATTTGATGGTTTTGAACAGGACATTCCTTGCGAGGAAAAATCCAGTTCTGAGTCAGTAAATGACAGGGCGCTTGTTAGTGAACTCATTGCTGCGGTGAGGGACACTCACAAGCTAAATGCTGCGGATGCAGAACCTCAGGCGGACAGTCTCCTCTGGTTCCTTAGGGCCGGGCCTTCTAAAAAAGTATTTTTTTCCATATGTACCTTTCTTTGACCAGCTCATTGATAAGGTCTGAGGAAAAAAACGCAGAAGACTTTTATGGTCCCGTGGCGTTTGCCTATCAGATACCCCTGTTAAGATGCCCTACTTAAAACGTGGGCTTCTCCCCCAGTGGTCGACCCTCCAATCGTTGGTTGAACAAGGCCACCACTCTCCTGATGGAGGGGACTCCTGCATTTAAGGACCCCACTGACAGGAGGTCAGAAGTGGTGAGCAGAGCCATGTTTGCCTTTTTGGGGTCCGCCCTACGGCCTGTGGTAGCGGCGACCCTTGTGTCTCAGACACTTACAAGTTGGGCAAAAAATTTTGCACCAATCTGTACAGGAGCATAATCTTCCTCCCGACACTATTGCTCTGGCCCACCTAATGGTGCAGGGCCTGGTTTATGTTGCGACGCCACGTTAGATGCGGCCCCTTATATCTCAGGGCCTATGTCTTGGCGGTGGTATTACGTTGTCTGATCTGGTTGAAATGCTGGTCTGCTGACCTAGCTTCTAAAAAGCCTCTGACTGATCTACCATTTAAAAGTGGTAGAATTTTCGGTGCTGCGCTGGATGACATCATAAAGGATGTCACGGGAGGTAAAAGCACTCTTCTTCCTCAGGCTAGCAAGGATAAGGAGGCCGCTGTAAGCAGGGTCCTTCCTTTCCAGCAAAAAAGGGTGTTTTTTCGTCAGTCAACGGGGAGGCCCTCCCAGACTGATAGCGGTGCGGCTGGTGGACACAAGCGCCCCTGGGTGCATAAGGCAAACAAGCCGGCTCCCCAAGCCCGCCTCCGTGTGAAGTCTTGCCCCCACCCGACTCTGGGGTAGGGGGGACGACTTTGCAGGTTCACGGCTCGGTGGACCTCCCGGATCTCCTACCGGTGGGGTGGGCGAGGTGATCACCTCAGGTTACAGGATAGGTTTCCGTTCCTGGTCCCAGACAGATTCTTCCCTCGAATCTTCCTCTCCTTCCTGCCCGTCAGGCAGCCCTATGGGGCCTATTCAGGATTGCTCAGGTCCGGAGTGATCGTGCCGGTTCCGTCACAGGAGAGGTTTCAGGGATTCTACTCAAATTAGTTTGTCGTCCCAAAAAAGGGAGGGGGTTTGGCCTATCTTGGACCTCCAGGTCCTGAATGCCTTCGTGAAGGTGCAAAAGTTCCACATGGAATCTATTCGCACGGTGATCAGTACACTCCGTCAAGGGGATTTCCTGGCGACCTTGGACATCAAGGACGCCTACTTGCATGTTCCGATCTGCGCAAGTCACCAGAAGTTTCTGCGTTTGCGATCGGCGAAGTCCACTATCAATTTGTGGCTCTTCCTTTCGGCCTAGCCTCGGCACCGAGGGTGTTCACCAAGGTGCTTGTGCCGGTTCTAGATTGCTGAGACAGCGAGGCATTGCTGTCGTGGGCTATCTGGACGATCTTCTTTTCAGAGCAGGAAATGGCTCAGAATTAGAAGACAGTGTGATTATCGTCAGTCAGACCCTCAGGGACTTTGGGTGGCTCCTAAACATTCAGGAGTCAGTCCTGGTCCCGACTCAAGGTCTGGAGTATCTTGGTCTGATTCTGGACTCCTTGGAGGCAAAGGTATTCCTACCTCCGGGGAAGCTACTGACACTTCAGTCTGCAGTGTGGGTGCTGACATCCCAAAACATGGTCGTCAATCCGTTTTTGCATCGAGTCCTGGGACTCATGGTGACCTCTTTCGAGGCCATTCCGTATGCCCAATCACACACCAGGGCATTGCAGAAGGAGATCTTGTTCCCTTGGGACAAATCCCCGTTGTCTTTGGATTTTCCGATCCAGGTGAGTCACCTGGTCAGGGCGTCCCTGACATGGTGGTTCGGGTCCCCGGCTCTTCGGTCCGGGAAGTCGTTCCTCCCCGTCCAATGGACGGTGTTCACTACGGACGCCAGCCTGAAGGGCTGGGGTGTAGTCTGGGGAGTCCTGTTGGCCCAAGGGCTTGGACTCCGGACGAAGCCTGTTTGCCGATTTAATGTTCTGGAAATACGAGCCATCAGACTGTACCTCTCCTCGTGGTCTGAGAGATTGCAGGATCGCTCCATTAGGATCCAGTCGGACAAAGTCACGGCGGTGGCGTATGTCGACCATCAAGGGCGGACTCGGAGCTCAGCTGGGGTCCCCCGTACCCTGAAGTGGGCTAAAAGAAGCGCGCCGGCTCTTTTGGCCGTTCACATTCCGGGCATAGAACTGGCGGACTATTTGAGTCGCCAGACGTTGGACCAGGGAGAGTGGTCCTTGCACCCGGAGGTATTTCAACTCCTTTGCCACACAGACAGTGGGGCACGCCGGAGGTGGACCCGATGGCCTCTCGACTCAATAGTTGTCAAGGTTTGTGGCCAGATCCAGGGATCCTTGGGCGGATGCCTCAGAGGTGTTAGTGGCCTATGGGGTCATTATCACCTGATATACGTTTATCCTCCGCTGCAGTTGCTCCCTCGCCTGCTGTGCAGGGTGGCGACCAAGGGAATTCCGGTGATCCTCATTGCTCCGGATTGGCCTCGGCTTCACTGGTACGCCGATCTGGTACATCTCGTCGCGGCCGTTCCCTGGCGGTTGCCAATAAGGGAGGACTTTCTGTCTCAAAGTCATATATTTCATCCTGCCTTTACAGTCTCTGGCCTTAACGGCATGGCTGTTGAAAGCCAGGTGTTGAGAGACCGAGGTCTCTCGGACTCAGTCATTTCGTCCATATTAAGGGCATGGAAGTCTTCCTCCAGAATGATCTATCTCTGTACCTGGAAAGCTTACATCGCCATGTGCGAAGAGCTGGACTTGCGTCCTCGGACGTATTCCGTCCCTAGAATCCTGCGTTTCCTGCAGCATGGAGTGGCCCAAAGGCTCGCTTTGAGTATCATTAAGGGTCAGATTTCGGCCTTGGCCGTCTTCTTTCGGCGACCACTAGTGGGTCATTCCTTGGTTAGCACCCTTGTGCAGGGGGTTCGCCATGTGCTCCCTCCTGTCAAGTCTCCTCTCCCCCCCGTGGGATCGGAGATGGTACTCTCGATTCTCCAGGAACCTCCTTTTGAGAATATCAGGGATATTCCCCTCTTGCTTTGTCTCAGAAGGTGGCCCTTTTAGTGGCAATCACTTCTGTTAGACGAGTGTCTGAGTTGGCGACCTTGTACTGCAAGTCGCCATATTTAGTCATCCATAAGGATAAGGCGGTGTTGCATCCGCGACTTTCTCTTTTGTCAAGGGCGATCCCGACCTTTCACCTAAATGAGGACATTGTCCTCCCGTCCTTGTGTCCTCATCCATCGCATCCCAGAGAGTGTGCGCGGCACACTTTGAATGTGGTACGAGCCTTGCGGGTGTGCCTGTCTGCTACTGCTTCTATTCGGAAGTCTGACTACTGTTTGACTGTCTCTGGTCAGAAACAGGACCAAGCGGCTTCGTCTGCCACCATTTCTAGGTGGATCGGACAAACCGTCTTTCAAGCCTATGCTCTCATGGGGCGGGCGCCTCCCTTTCCGGTTACAGCGCATTCCACCAGGATAATTGGTGCTTCCTGGGTTTTCTGACATCAAGCGTCGGTTGCACAAGTGGGCAAGGCGGCGACCTGGTCGTCTGTTCATACCTTTTCTAAGTTTATAGGGTTGATGTGGCTGCATCTCCGGATGCTTCCTTCGGCCACAAGGTGTTGCAGGCCGCTGTTTAAAGTGGCAACTCCTCCGTTGAGGAGCTCTGCCTTGTTTGGAGTGAAGTTTTTTGGTTTTTCCATTTATACTGCTCCCATCCCTCTTGACACTGCTTTGGGACATCCCACACGTTCAGTGATTAAGAGCCGCCGTGTCAGTCCATGGATGATAAGAGAAAATAGGATTTTTGTACTCACCGTAAAATCCATTTCTCTTACATCCATGGACCGACACGGCGCCCACCCTTCCTTTTAAGTTTGTACTGCTTTGTTACGAACTGAGGTCTGCTAGCTGCAGGTGGGAGGGTAATGTCCGGAGGGACCGCCCCCTGGGCAGGGCTGTTCAGCTCTGGTTTGTTCTAGAATGTTTAACATTTAACATTCTGCCTAGGTCTTCTCCTGCAAGCAGGGACATATACCCACACGTTCAGTGATTAAGAGCCGCCGTGTCGGTCCATGGATGTCAGAGAAATGGATTTTACGGTGAGTACAAAAATCCTATTTTTATGCTTTCAGTGCTAGCTCAACCATAGGCAGAAGCCTAAATTATGGGTATTCCTACAGGAGACGTACAGGCAGTACCGAAGCCACAGTCACAGCCCCCCTATCCATTCTGCAGCCCTGTGCCTTCTCTGTTCCCTTTATATTGATAAAGGACTAAGCCCACAACCTCCTGAAGCCACCAGCTAGCTTGGAGGAGATTACTACATTAGTGGCTGGTTGGTGGTGTCATGAATGACAGCAGCTGGAGAGGTTCGCCATCATTCACAGAAACACAAGCCCACAACAATGCACCTTGGCAGCTACTACAGTATGTTCCCTTGGACAAATGGAGCTGCCATCATTGTGCACTGGGTCCCTTGTAGGATTTAACAGAGTGTAGGATCATGGGCAGCATATGCAGGACTGAATGGCTTGTTCAGGCGATTGCCAGATGCAACAACTGTTGACTCACAACCTTGAGAGTGTAATTATACTGCTTAAAGTGAGTTAAAGTCTCAAACAGGAGTATCGTGTGCAAGAGGCCTAAGTCAGACTTTGTTTGTAATGCTGTAGTTTACTTTCAGCTTTTATCTGGGCTTCTGTGTCTCCATTGTTCGCTGTAGTGTTACATTAACAAGACGTTGCTCCACATTAGCCTGCTGCAGTGCAACGTTAGCCACTAGCAGTTGTTTCAGTATTTCATTCCCGTTTCCTTTGGACATTTCAGCCCTCTAATTCATTAGCCCCTGTTATGTCTCCTAAAGAGCTCCCAACCTGCCACACACAGAAACTAGATGCCTGTCAGCCAGGACACAGCCCTTTTGGCCAGTACATCCTCCTCACCCTCCTTTAATGTTGATAAATGTAAAGTTATGCACTTGGGGGCTAAGAATATGAATGCATCATACATACTAGGGGGAGTACAACTGGGGGGGATCCGTAGTGGAGAAGGATCTGGGGGTTTTGGTAGATCATAAGCTCAATTATGGCATGCAGTGCCAAGCTGCGGTTTCCAAAGCGAGCAAAGTCCTTTCTTGTATTAAGAGAGGTGTGGACTCCAAAGAGAGAGATATAATTTTGCCAAAGTTCAAATCATTAGTAAGACCTCATCTGGAATATGCAGTTCAGTTTTGGGCACCAGTTCTCAAAAAGGATATCGGGGAACTGGAGAAAGTGCAGAGAAGGGCAACCAAACTGATAAGAGGCATGGAGGAGCTCAGCTATGAGGAAAGATTAGAGGAACTGAATTTATTCACTCTTGAGAAGAGAAGAATAAGGGGGGATATGATTAACATGTACAAATATATAAGGGGTCCATATAGTGAACTTGGTGTTGAGTTATTCACTTTACGGTCAACACAAGAGACAAGGGGGCACTCTTTACGTCTAGAGGAAAAAAGATTTCATCTCCAAATACAGAAAGGTTTCTTCACTGTAAGAGCTGTGAAAATGTGGAACAGACTCCCTCCAGAGGTGGTTCTGGCCAGCTCAGTAGATTGCTTTAAGAAAGGCCTGGATACTTTCCTAAATGTACATAACAGAATTGGGTACTGACATTTATAGGTAAAGTTGATCAAGGGAAAATCTGATTGCCTCTCGCGGGATCAGGAAGGATTTTTTTCCCCTGCTGTAGCAAATTGGATCATGCTCTGCTGGGGTTTTTCGCCTTTCTCTGGATCAACTGTGGGTATAGATTTGGGTATATGGGATTGTAAGATATTTTTATTTTTATTTTTTTTATGGTTGAACTGGATGGACTTTGTGTCTTTTTTCAACCTGACTAACTATGTAACTCACTGAGCTGAACACTTAGAAGAGAAGAAGATTTAAGATAAGTCCAGTCACTGTACAAAACAGGCTGCAAAGTTGTACAGTACAATTGGCAGCCAATGCTAGAGTTGTCCTTAAGACTTTGGTTTCTAGTGTCCAATCACCTTAAAGTGGTTGCAAACCCTCACATGTAAACAGCCTCAGATGATACACGGAGATGGAACAAATCCATCTACATAGAGAAGACTCTAGATAAACAAGTAAAATCTGTCAGTTCAAAAGTTCAGATTTGTGATAAAATCCTTATGCATCTGTGAGGAGCAGATTGGAGGGGTGGAGAGCTGCAGTTACAGCTTATACACTATTTGGGAGCCGATTGGAGGAAAGGGACACCCCCCACCCCCCTTCACATAGGCAGAGGAAGGAACATGCAGAGCTGTATTCTGAATATATAAAAAACAAATATTGTGGTGGGGTGTGGCGCTGTTCGTTCCTTACGTGAACTCTAAAAAAAAGGTAGGGAATATGGCTAAACCTGCTGAGCAATAAACAAAAAATATATATATAAAGTGACAAAAATTAGTGTGAATAAACCCTTGATCACAAGGAATGTTATATAGGATCTGTGTGTAAAACTATATAGTAGAAAGCACTATAAAGTGCGATCACATCACTAGTGATTATCTAACCTGCATGAATATAAAATAGCTGAATCATAAAAACATGTGCAAATATCAAGACCATATGATGACATAATGTGTATATGATAATATATAAAAAAAGTATAATAAACCAAAAAATATATAATATATATAATAAAAATGTGAAAAATGTTTTAGTTATAATATATATAAAAAAGTATTATATATATATATATATAAAAAATGTAAAACAATAAAGTCCACTCCTTGGTAGTGACCAGTTAATCCCAGTGCTCAAAAAAATGATACTTGACAGCAGATAACTCTTTCAATGATTTTCCAGATGTTCCCCCACAAGGGTCCCCACTCACCAGCTCCTCACACCCCTACAGGGGTAAACAGTGTGATACGATTGCTTCCAATCAGGTCCGTGTGCAGCCGACAAATCTGTTGCATCTGCATGATGCCATTATGTTAATATGGACCAAAATCTTTGATGAATGTTTCCAACACCTTGTTGAATCTATGCCACGAAGAGTTAAGCCAGTTCTGAAGGCAAAATGGGGTCCAAACCGGTACTAGCAAGGTGCACCTAATAAAGTGTCCAGTGATTGTATGTGCTCTGGTCAGCTTTCATGACCAAGGTTTACAACCACTTTAAGGTAGCTGCACAACCCAATCTTCTAAGATAATAGAAAGGGGAATTTTGGGACTTTGAGTGAGGCAATTGACAAACAGCTCGATTTTGTATTAAAGTTTGACATGTTTACTGTCATTAGAAAAATAATATAGCATTAAAAAGTACATATAAAAGCCATATATATATATATATATATATATATATATATATATATATATATATATACACACACACACACACACACACACACACACTAATTATATATACACACACACACACAGTATAGTTCATTATATACGCTGCTCAAAAAAATTAAAAGGAACACTTTTGAATCAGAACTCCTGGGATATTGATCTGGTCAGTTAAGTAGCAGAGGGGGAGGGGTGTATACAGAGGGGGTTGTTAATTTCAATTAACAGCAAAGCAGCTGAAACTGATTAACAACAGGTGCACTAGATGGGCAACAATGAGACGACCTCCAAAACAGGAATGTTTTTTCAGGTGGTGTCGTCAGATATTTTTTTCCCCTACTCATCTTTTCTGACTGTTTTTCACTAGTTTTGCATTTGGCTAGGGTCAGTGTCACTACTGGTAGCATGAGGCGATACTTGGACCCTATAAACGCAGTCCAACTCCTCCAGGATGGCACATCAATACGTGTCATTGCCAGAAGGTTTGCCGTGTCTATCAGCAGTCTCAAGAGCATGGAGGAGATTCCAGGAGACAGGCAGTTACTCTAGGAGAGCTGGACAGAGCTGTAGAAGGTCCTTAACCCATCAGCAGGACCGGTATCTGCTCCTTTGTGCAAGGAGGAACAGGATGAGCACTGCCAGAGCCCTACAAAATGACCTCTAGCAGGCCACTGGTGTGAATGTCTCTGACCAAACAATCAAACAGACTTCATGGGGGTGGCCTGAGGGCCCAACGTCCTCTAGTGTGCACACTGCCGGACACTGTGGAGCTCGATTGGCATTTTGCATTGAACACCAGAATTGGCAGGTCCGCCACTGGTGCCCCATGCTTTTCAGATGAGAGCAGGTTCACCCTGAGCATATGTGACAGACGTGAAAGGGTCTGTAGAAGCCGCAGAGAACTTTATGCTGCCTGTAAGATCGTTCAGCATGATCGGTTTGGTTGTGGGTTAATGATGGTCTGGGGAGGCATATCCATGGAGGGACACACAGACTTCTACAGGCTACACAATGGCACCCTGACTGCAATTAGGTATCGGGATGAAATCCTTGGACCTATTTTCAGACCCTACGCTGGTGCAGTGGGTCCTGTGTTCCTCCTGGTGCACGACAATGCCTGGCCTCATGTGGTGAGAGCATGCAGCCAGTTTCTGGATGATGAAGAAATTGATACCATTGAATGGCCCCCACGCTCACCTGACCTAAATCCAAAAGAACACCTCTGGGACATTCTGTTTCGGTCCATCCGGTGCCGCCAAGTTGCACCTCAGTCTGTTCAGGAGCTCAGTGATGCTCTGGTCCAGATCTGGGAGGAAATACCCCAGGACACCATCCGTCATCTCATTAGGAGCATGCCCTGATGTTGTCAGGCATGCATACAAGCACCTGGGGGCCATACAAAACTACCGAAGACCATTTTGCGTTGTTGCAATGAAATTTCAGCAAAAATGGACTAGCTTGCTACATAATTTTTTCACTTTGATTTTCGGGGTGTCTTTGAATTCAGCCCTCTGTAGGTGGATAATTTTCATTTCCATCAAAGGATGTGCCATCCTTTCATTCCTAACACATTACCCAGGCCATATCAGTATAGATATCCAGCATGAGATTTATTTGCCCGTTGAGATCTGATGTGTTTTCAAAGTGTTCCTTTCATTTTTTTGAGCAGTATATATGTGTGTGTGCGCACACACACACAATGTAGCAGCACATTATAATTCCCAATGTGAAAATAAATAGCAACATTTTTTTGTATATGGTATGCATGCAATACTCATGCATAAAGAAGTCTTGGTACAACATGGCGCCGTAAGACCAGCGCTAAGCAGGCAGGCTCCAAACCTCCTCCAGGAAATTAGATCAGGAAGCGGACGCGGAATGGATCGCTCAGTGAAATTAATCCACTGAAGTACTGATTATGGAATAGAGAAGCGGTCTTTTTACTCCGGACCTACCCGGCTAAACAACTCTCCACCCTACCTGATCCCCTGGAGAGTTATCGTAGAGGGAGAGAGGTGAGAGCCGCCGAGATACTGGAAGCTGGGCGTCGGGCGAGGCAGAGACGCGGGACGTGGAGTGAGACTTGGAGCGGGGATTGGCCACCACTAAATCTAGAGAAAACAACGCGAGTCCTCTAGGTGACCCCTTGATGGAATCCGAGCTTTTGTGTGCTGGAGCGGCGGTCTGGGCCGGAGCTGCCGGAGGAGAACGAAGGTCCGAGAGAGGGGGGGACCCGCGATCAAGTATCTATGTATCCCTGCACTTTCAGCTGGAGGTGATACCTCTTTCCAGGACAGGAGACAGGAGACCCGGGGGAGAGCCGGAGACGTTCCGGGCTGCCAGGGGTGAGCTAAGGAAAAAAAAAAAACTCTATTACTCTTAAGCCCCGTACACACGATCGGTTTGACTGATGAAAACCGTCCGATGGATGGTTTTCATCAGACCAACCGATCGTGTATGGTACCCATCGGTCTTTTTTCCATCGGTTGTAAAAAATAGAACTTGTTTTAAAATTTTCCGATGGATAAAAAACCGATGGGAATTTCCGATCGTCTATGGGCAAGTCCATCGGTTAAAAAACCCACGCATGCTTAGAATCAAGTCGACACATGCTCAGAAGCATTACACTTAATTTTTCTCGGCTCATCAGAGTGTTTTACGTCACCGCGTTTGGAACGGTCGGTTTTTAGACTGATGGTGTGTGGCCAAGACCGATGAAAAACAGTTTCATCGGATTTCCGATGGACAAATCCATCGGACGAAAATCCATAGGTTATCCGATCGTGTGTACGGGGCTTCACTCTCTTACTCTCGGCTTCTCCAGATCCCCCTAGACCTTTTTCTTTACTGTTGAGGCTGAATTGCAGTAATAAGGACAACAAGGAAGTTACTGCAAAGACTGATGAAATGTGAGGATACAGAGACATCAATTAGCCTTTCTATAATATAAGGAAAAGTCCAGATATATGAGAGAGATGCAAAATAATAGATCTTGGACTTATTAGCTGTCTGAGAACCTTGAAGGTACTTGCATTTATTTTATATCTAAGGATTTTGTCTCTTGCCCCCCCCCCTTTTTTTTTTCCCCCTTTTTTTTGGTCAATTTGGTATCAAGTCTAACCATTCCTGATGAGAGATTGAGAATTTGGCTCTGAGATACTGGGACTTTTCGCCGTCAGAATGTTTTAACTAAGCTGACACACATATTAACTGATACCTACTACCCAGTATGATGTGAACGCTTTATCATGCTGCATATCAAGTTAAAAAACATATTTGGTAATTTTGTATCAAGTCTGACCATTCCTGATGAGAGACTGAGAATTTGGATTTAAGATACTGGAACTTTTTTCTGTCAGATTGTTATAACCAAGCCGACATACATATTATATGATATCTACTACCCAGTACGATGTGATCTGTTTACCTAGCTACATATCAAGTTAAAAACATATTTACTTATTGGGACAAAAACTTTTTTTTTTTTTTTTTTTGGGGCATGAAAATACTGAAACACTAGAATTTATATACATCAAAGGACTGTGCCTTTTGCCCCCCTTTTTTTTTTTGGAACTGAATTGATTATCAAACTTATCACCTGTGTTGGGTCATTTTGAACTCTGGGATCAGAATTAATAAGGTGTTGGGATGTGAGCTGTGTATCAAAATATGTATTAAGTTCAATGATTTTGTGTGAGATACTGTTAATCCTGCTAGATGTAGGGCGGGATAGAAAGTGATACAGTGAGACTATTTGAATTACCCGGTATTGAGCTGATATCAAGGGGCTGAAAGCCCATAAAGCCATTATATATCGTGTATAAGAGAGAATTACTCCGAAGTAGAACCTATATCCACTAAATCTAAATACATAAGGTTGAGGATACTCTGATAAGATTAGTGAGTGGGGAGGTGAGGGAGGGGGAGGGATAGAGGAGGGGACAGAGGTGGGGGGAGAAGAAAGGGGGAGCTACTCTCGGCCTTCTGCTGGAACTAAGATCCTCAGTTAAGGAGAAAATGGTGAAAAAGGGTGCTAAAGTAAATCAGGGGGAAGGAACCTGCCGTAGTACAATCAAGTCCTACCTGATTGTAGACGGGTCAGATCAAATGGTGGAGAGCCCCAGGAAAAATACAGAATCGACCTCAGGAACCCCAAAAAAAAAAAAATCACCCAGAGATGAACGAGATGAGTGAAGGGTCCCCACGGACTTCCGGGAAAAACAAAACCAATAAGGTCCAAGCTCCAGAAACCAAAAGTAAGAAAACTCTGGAAAAACAACAACAAGCTGACTCACCTCGCGAAGGCTTACAAGATCCTCCAACAAAACAAGATATGACTGATATGATTGAAATGATATCACGTTTGGAGTGAACAATAAAAGGCGAAATGGGAGCTACGAGAAAGGACATTCAGAATGTATTACAGAGGATGGAAGGAATAGAAGAACAGCTAGACGAACACAAAAATGCTATAAAAGAACTTAGAGATAGGGCAGATATGGACTGGATAGAGATAAGGAACGCCCGATATAAATTAGAGGATCAGGAGAATCGGAGTAGGAGAAAAAAACCTTTGGATTAGAGGTCTACCGGAAGAGGTTAAAGATACAGAATTGGAAGAGGTTCTGAGAGGGATATTTAATAAGGCTCTAAAGCGTGATACAGCGGCGGTAATGCAATTCGAGAGGGTGCATAGAATACAAAGATCTTATAGCATTCAGAGAGACCTACCAAGAGATATTATAATAAGATTTCACGAGTATGGACAAAAAGATTTGGTCTCCCAAAGCACTAGGAACTCCTCTCCGATGGAACACAAGGGAATCAAACTATCCATTTTCTCAGATCTGGCTCCAGAGACTCTGGCGCGGAAAAGAGCTTTGAAGCTTCTAACAAGTCATCTGCAGATAAATAATATACCCTATAGGTGGGGGTTCCCAGCATGTCTGGCGGTGAAAAACGAGGGGGTATCAGCAATTGTTCGTTTCCCAGAAGACATAAAAGAATTCGGTAAAAGATTGAATATAGAAGATATACAGGTAGAGAACTGGGAAAAGAGACCTCCAGTTTGGAGAAAGTGGAAGGATCAGGATTGGAAAAGAGCTTAGTTTATGGATATAATGGTTAGGAGATAGGGGGTAAATTAAATTAAATTAATAAAAGTGTAAGGATGGGGGGGGGAGGAGAGAAGAGGAAAGGATAGAGATGAAGGTAGAAAAGGTGAAGAGATTAAAGGAATGACTAAAAGCTGAATTTTCCTGGGAGGGAGGTTTGGAGTAGGAATGCCCGCCTGCGCTCTGGGGCCACTCCAACCATGGATGGACCCCGGGGAGCTGGTGGACAGATAAGCCCAGAGGCGGTACCCTCCTGGCAGATTGCCGGGGTGGGGTCAAGCCAAAGGACTTATAACATTGATTTGCAATGTGACTGGGGGGGGAGGGGGGGTATTTGTGGTCTCGGCTTTTTCTACTGACGTTGAAGTGTATCAGAGAGGAGGCTGTCCAGACAATAGATCCTCATCTAAATTATACGAATATTAGTCTTAGGAAGCTATGGTTTAAAGAAGTCCCGTTTTTCTTTATGAGGACCCTCCGACCTTGCATATGTCTGATGTATAGCAATTGGGATGTAATGAAAGAAATAAATCATAGAATATGGCAACTTTATAAATAGTTACATATAATGTACGGGGACTAAATAGCACAAATAAGCGCTATCAGATATTGCAGGAGATGAGGGGAGAATCGGCAAATATAGTGTTTCTTCAAGAAACGCATTTAAAGTGGACATCAAAGACTGGATTGAATTCAAAAGAATACCCTACATGGATACATAGTTATTCCTCTAATAAAAGATCCAAGGGAACGGCTATAGGATTTGATAGGAATACATGCTTTACAGTGGAAGCTATGGAATTAGATCCTGAAGGGCGATATACTTTTGTTAAGGGCTTTTTATTTAATATGAAGTTTACACTGGCAAATGTATACTGCCCGAATGTACGGCCCTCAATGTACTTAAAGAAAATATTGAATAGACTGGAGGTCTTTAACCACTTAAGCCCCGGACCATTTGGTAGCTAAAGGACCAGAGGTGAATTCAGAATTTTGCACTGCGCTGCTTTAACTGTAAATTGTGCGGACATGCAATGTTGTACCCAAACGAAATTTGCGTCCTTTTCTTCCCACAAATAGAGCTTTCTTTTAATGGTATTTGATTGCCTCTGCGATTTTTTTTTTTTGCGATATAAACGGAAAAAGACCGAAAATTTAGAAAAAAAATGATATTTTCTACTTTTTGTTATAAGAAAAATCAAATAAACTCAATTGTAGTCATACATTTAGGCCAAAATGTATTCAGCCACATGTTTTTAGTAAAAAAAATGTCAATAAGCGTATGTTTATTGGTTTGCGCAAAAGTTATAGAGTTTACAAACTAGGGTACATTTTCTGAAATTTACACAGCTTTAAATTTATGACTGCCTATCTGATTTCTTGAGGTGCTAAAATGACAGGGCAGTACAAACCCCCCCCCAAATGACCCCATTTTGGAAAGTAGACACCCCAAGGAAATTGCTGAGAGGCATGTTGAGCCCATTGAATTTTTTTTTTTTGTCCCAAGTGATTGAATAATGACAAAAAAAAAAAAAAAAAAAATTACAAAAAGTTGTCACTAAATGATATATTGCTCACACATGCCATGGTTATATGTGGAATTTCACCCCAAAATACATTTTGCTGCTTCTCCTGAGTACGGGGATACCACATGTGTGGGACTTTTTGGGAGCCTAGCCGCGTACGGGACCCCGGAAACCAAGCACCGCCTTCAGGATTTCTAAGGGCGCAAATTTTTGATTTCACTCCTCACTACCGATCACAGTTTCGAAGGCCATAAAATGCCAAAATAGCACAAAACCCCCCCAAATGACCCCATTTTAGAAAGTAGACACCCCAAGGAAATTGCTGAGAGGCCTGTTGAGCCCATTGAATATGTTTTTTTTGTCCCAAGTGATTGAATAATGACAAAAAAATAAAAATAAAAAAATTACAAAAAGTTGTCACTAAATGATATATTGCTCACACATGCCATGGTTATATGTGGAATTACACCCCAAAATACATTTTTCTGCTTCTCCTGAGTACGGGGATACCACATGTGTGGGACTTTTTAGGAGCCTAGCCGCGTACGGGACCCCGAAAACCAAGCACCACCTTCAGGATTTCTAGGCACAAATTTTTGATTTCACTCCTCACTACCTATCAGTTTCGAAGGCCATAAAATTCCAAAATCGCACAAAACCCCCCCAAATGACCCCATTTTGGAATATAGACACCCCAAGCTATTTGCTGAGAGGAATGGCGAGTATTTTACAGCTCTCATTTGTTTTTGAAAATGAAGAAAGAAAATATATATATATATATATATATATATATTTTTTTTTTTTTTTTAATTTTCAAAACTTTGTGACAAAAAGCGAGATCTGCAAAATACTCACAATACCTCTCAGCAAATAGCTTGGGGTGTCTACTTTCCAAAATGGGGTCATTTGGGGGGGTTTTGTGCTATCTGGGCATTCCATGGCCTCCGAAACTGTGATGGGCAGTGAGAAGTGAAATCAAAAATTTACACCCTTAGAAAGCCTGAAGGCGGTGCTTGGTTTTTGGGGTCCCGTACGTGGCTAGGCTCCCAAAAAGTCTCACACATGTGGTATCCCCGTACTCAGGAGAAGCAACAGAATGTATTTTGGGGTGTAATTCCACATATGCCCATGGCATGTTTGAGCAATATATAATTTAGTGACAACTTTGTGCAAAAAAAAAAAAAATTGTCGTTTTTCCGCAACTTGTGTCAACATATAAAATATTCCATGGACTCGACATGCCTCTCAGTATATAGCTTGGGGTGTCTACTTTCCAAAATGGGGTCATTTGGGGGGGTTTTGAACTGTTCTGGCATTTTATACATAACCACTTGAAGACAAAGCCCTTTTTGACACTTTTTGTGAAAACATTTTTTTTTTTGCAATAAAATTATGTTGAACCCCCAAACATTATATATATTTTTAAAGCAAAGGCCCTACAGATTAAAATGGTGGGTGTTGCATTTTTTTTTTCTACACAGTATTTGCGCAGCGATTTTTCAAACGCATTTTTTGGGTTAAAAAATACACTTTTTTTAATTTTAATGCACTAAAACACACTATATTGCCCAAATGTTTGATGAAATAAAAAAGATGATCTTAGGCCGAGTACATAGATACCAAACACGACATGCTTTAAAATTTCGCACAAACGCGCATTGGCGACAAACTACATACATTTTTAAAAGCCTTTACAGGTTACCCCAGTAGATTTACAGAGGAGGTCTACTGCTAAAATGATTGCCCTCGATCTGACCTTCGCGGTGATACCTCACATGCATGGTGCAATTGCTGTTTACATATGATGCCAGACCGACGCTTGCGTTCGCCATTGGGCAAGAGCAGGGCAGGACAGGGGTGCTTTTTTTTTTTCTTTTTTTTTTATTATTAATTTTGCTTTTTTATTTTATTTTTAAATTGTTCCTTCCAAGTATTTTTTTTTAATCATTTTTATTGTTATCTCAGGGAATGTAAATATCCCCTATGATAGCAATAGGTAGTGACAGGTACTCTTTTTTTGAAAAAACTGGGGTCTTCTAGACCCTAGATTTTTCCTCTGCCCTCAAAGCATCTGACCACACCAAGATCGGTGTGATAAAATGCTTTCCCAATTTCCCAATGGCGCTTTTTATATCCGGGGGGGGGGCATTCCCTCCCACTGCTTGTAAAAGCAGTCCAGAGGCTAATTGGCCACTAGAATTGCTTTTACATGAAAGCCGGCCGCAGGCTGAAAAGAATGATACCAAGATGATACCTAAACCCGCAGGCATCATTCTGGTATAAACATTCAAAGTCCAGCAACATACCAGTACGTTGCTGGTCCTTGTTGGACATGTATTGTAATCTTTTTTTTTCATGCAGCCAGTTGGCTGAACGAAAAAAGAGATTGATCGGTGGGTATGCCCACCATTAGAATACCGCCCTTCATCGCTCCTCCGCCCCTGCTGCCCCAATGCTTCGGCATATTTGCTTTTTTTTTTAACTGTGGTGGTGAAATCACCTCCTACAGCACTGGAGTCGCAGGGATCAGGCCTGTCTCTGCGAACGCTGCAGTTGTGTGTTTTTGTTTTGTAAGTGACAGTGATCGATACTGCACTTGGGTGGCCTGGGCTGGACGGAGGGGCAAAACGCAGGTGCCAGCAGGTATCTGGGCTGATCCCGCTAACACTGCGTTTTTGGGAACCCTAAACTGCTGGGGACGCTAGTATAGATCTGATCAGATATTGATCTGTTCAGATACTATGCCACTAAGGGGGGTGTATGCTTCATGCGTGGGTGTTAGCGTTACTGGCACTAACCTGACACTGCCTGGGGTGTGACTCAGACCCTCTCTGACACTAAAACCTAATTGATATCACCCGCCGGGCGATCAGGGGGTTAAACCTTTATTGGGTTATATACACGGCGGGTGCCCTGACACTATAAAAAGCAAACTAACTAACCAGCGTCACCCGTAACACTTATATGGTGATCACTGGTGAAAGGGTTAACTAGGGGCAATCAGGGGGTTAAAACCTTTATTAGATAATATATTGGGGTACCTGACGCTATAAAAACCTGCGGCGAACCTAAAAAAAATTACCAGCTACCGATCTGCATCACCGACACTAAGACAGCGTTTAGAAAAACGATCGCTTAGCGACAGTGGTGATGGGGGTGAAAGGGTTACCTGGGGGGCGATCAAGGGGGTTAAACCTTTATTAGATAATATATTGGGGTACCTGACGCTATAAAAATATGCGGCGAACCTAAAAAAAAATACTGGCTACCGATCTGCATCACAGACACTAAGACAGCGTTTAGAAAAACTATCGCTTAGTGACAGTGGTGATAGGGGGTGAAAGGGTTACCTGGGGGGCGATCAAGGGGGTTAAACCTTTATTAAATATATTGGGGTACCTGACGCTATAAAAACATGCGGCGAACCTAAAAAAAATTACTGGCTGCCGATCGGCATCACTGACGCTAAGACAGCGATCAGAAAAATTATCGCTTAGCGACAGTGGTGATAGGGGGTGAAAGGGTTATCTGGGGGGTGATCAGGGGGTTAAACCTTTATTAGGGGGGGTTAGGGGGCTACACTGGACCTAAGACTAAACTTTGGTGACACTTTTACAGTCACAAATGTCACTGATTGCAGTGATCATTAAATAAATGGTCACTGCAATCAGTGACACTGTGACTGGGGGGGTGATCTGGGGGGCCTGGGGGGCGATTTATGTCCCTATGTGTCCTGGTGTCAGTGTAGTGTTGTGTGCACTGACCTGATGTCTTCTCTTGTACGGCGCTCGGTATATGTGAGCGCCGCACCAGAGATGACATCACTTCCTCCTGCTCCCTCTGTCTGACACAGACAGAGGGGGCATTTCCATTCGCCGGGAGCGATCGCGAGGGGGTGGCCAGAAACGAATGGCTGCCCCCTCATCCCGAAACGCTCCCGGACACTTAGCCACCGCTCACTGTATAGGAGGGGGGTCCGATTGGACCCCCCAACTATACAAAGGCAATCACGTACACTCTACGTGATTGTGCCTGTCGGTGCCATTCTGCCGACGTATATATACAGTGAGCGGTCGTTAAGTGGTTAAAGAGGGAAAGGTGATACTAGCCGGCGATCTTAATTTTGTTTTTGATCCAGTCTTGGATACCCAACCTATATCATTAAGGTCTGTAGGTAAACACTTGAGATCTGTAAAATATAAAATTACATCAAATGTATCTAGTCGAGGCCTGGAGAATTATTCATCCAAAAGAGAAGGACTTTACATATTATTCTCCAGTACATAGATCATATTCTAGAATTGATCATATTCTAATAGATCACCGGTTATTAGAGGGTTTAAGGAAAGTAGAAATAAAGACAGCAACGATCTCTGATCATGCGCCGGTGGCACTGACCCTTGCTTTAAGGGAAATCCCGGCTGGCCAGAGGATTGTGGAGACTCGATGAAACCCTGTTAAATAATAAAAAGATCTCGGAAGACTTAGAAAAGGACATGGTCTGTTTCTTCAAAGAGAATGATGTAGAAAATGTTGACCCACTGATATTATGGGAAACACAAAAAGTATATATGAGAGGTAGATTGATAGAAGAAAAAGTTAAGAGGAAAAAAATAAGACAAGCCCAGAGACAAACCCTACTAGAAGAAATCCAGGATCTAGAACAAAAGCACAAAGTAAGTCAAGATGAACAAGTCCTAACAGCATTGACCGGGAAAAGAGGAAAATTAAAAGGAGATATTAGAACAAGAAAATAAATGGGTATTCAATAATATGAGTAAGAAATTCTATGCTATGGGGAATAAACCAGGTAAATTACTTGCAAGGACAATTAAACCTAGGAACACACAGAATTTTATATCAAAGATGAAATACAACAAAGGTGAGATGAGGCATCCTACGAAGGAGATCATAAAAATCTTTCAGGACTACTATCAGGATCTATATAAAGTAAATAAAGTACAGGCCCCATCAGAATACCATAATAGAAGTAGAAAAATTAAAGAGTATCTGAAAAAGGTTAAATTCCCGGATTTATCAGAAGAAATTATTAATAAGTTGGATACAGAAATATCGAGAGAGGAAATAACTCAAACAATTAAAAATATTAAGATGGGTAAGAGTCCTGGCCCAGACGGGTATACCTCCCTTTACCATAAGAGGTATGCAGAGATTTTATTACCGTACTTCCAGAAGTATATGAACTGCATAGGTGGAGGAAAGACATTACGCGAGGAAGCGCTGGGGGCCCACATAGCTCTTATAGAGAAGGAAGGAAAGGATCCTACAGTATGTGCCAGCTACCGGCCTATATCCTTCCCTGGGAGAGAAACAATAGATTGTATTCTTAGAACTGTCCTCTTGATTCAAAAAGTCAAAAAACATAGGACACCAAAACTGTTTTTGTCAGTCGATGCCGAAAAGGCATTCGATAGACTTGACTGGGATTTTATGATAGCTACTCTGAGACATATTGGTTTGGGGCCAAGGATACTTGGCTGGATAGCAGCATTGTACTCTAAACCCTCAGCTCAGGTACGGGTGAACGGAACCCTTTCGGAAAGGTTCCCTCTGTTTAATGGGACCCGACAGGGATGCCCGCTATCACCCCTTCTCTTTGTCCTGTCCTTAGAAGTATTTCTGATAACTATATGAGTTAATCAGGAGATAGAGGGGATAAGGGTTGACGGGAGGGAACACAAGATTTCGGCGTTCGCCGACGACATGATGTTATATATAACAAACCCAAGTCAATCACTACCCAAGATAATAAAGGAATATGAGATCTACGAGGAGATTTCAAATCTAAAAATCAACAAAGAGAAGACTGAGATAATGGGTGTATCTTTAGGTGCATTGGAACAGAGAGAGCTTGGGGACCTTTACCCATTCAACTGGAAACAGAGGGGGATGAAATATCTAGGTATAGTCCTATCAAATAGGGAAAGAGATTTATATGAATATAATTATATCCCTGTATTAAATAAAATTAATTTAGAATTGAAGAGATATCCAATAGAAAAACTCTCGTGGTGGGGTAGAATCAACACGGTAAAGATGACGATATTGCCTAAAGCTCTGTATATATTCCAAACCCTCCCGATAAAAATCCCTGATACATATTTTAAAATACTAAAAGGAAGATAATAGGGAAGTTTATCTGGAAGGAAAAGAGACCTTGTATATCTATTGAAATCTTGACTAGTACTAGACAAGATGGGGAATTAAACTTCCCGGATATGAAAAGATACTATGTGGCAGCAGTACTAAAGAGGATATTAGACTGGGTCCAAGGAACCAAACAACAGGAGAAAAAAATGGGTAGAAGTTGAAGAGAGTCTGTGTAGGAAAAAACTAGGACGGTTGATATGGATACCAAAACAACAGAGGCTTCACCCAAGAATTACCATCAATAACAAAAGAAACTTTTAGAATTTGGGTTGGAGTGTGCAAAGTAAAGAAGTGGCAATATAATAGCCCGCTGCTGCCCCTCACGGGAACGGACTATTTCCCTCCAGGGAAAGATGGCGGAGCGTTCTTGCGATGGGCGACAGGTGACACACTACTTTTGAAAGATGTACTGAAGGGGAACATTCTATGCCCAATTCTAGAATTACGAGAGAAATATGGATTAGAGAGGGGAGATAGCTGGAGATATATACAAATCCAACACTTCGTAAATCATATACCAAGACCCCTTCGATCAAGAAGTGAGCTAAATGCTTGGGAAAAGCTTACAGAAGTAGGAGGTACTGGAAGACAGGGAATATCAAATATATATAGGATTTTGACTCCCACAAGGGGACCTGACTCATGTAAAACATTGGGAAGTTGGGAAGTAGAACTTAATCAAACCATAACCATAGATAAGAAGAGACAGATCTTAGAATATGTCCACTCTACGTCAGTAGAGGCAAAAATAAAAGAGATGAATTATAAACTGTTAACTAAATGGTATTTTGTACCAATGAAAGTACATAGAATAAATAGGGAGGAGTCTCCTCTATGTTGGAGAGAATGTGGGAGGGAGGGAACTCATGCCCACATCTGGTGGTTCTGCCCCTTGATACAAGAATACTGGAGGGAAATATTAAAGTGGATAAAGAGAATAAGTGGGCTGGAAGTAAAACTTGATCCTTGGTACTGTCTATTTCATAATACGGGGATGTTAAAGAATAAATATAGGAAGACTCTGGTCCCATATCTGTTAAATGGGGCAAAGGTGCGAATACCAAGGAAATGGAAGGAAAAGGAAGCTCCTACAATAGGCAAATGGAAGAAAGAAATGGACAGAATCAGTCTGATGGAGGAGTTGATGTCAAATCATAATGAGACTGGGAGAAAGTGGAGTAGGATTTGGTGTAGGGAGTTTAGGGAATTTGAGGCGAATGGGGAGGGAATTGGAGACGGGGAGGGGTAGAAATATATATAAAACTTTTTTTTTCTCTCACTATTAGGCTTGGAAGACCAAGCCTTCTTGGGATATCACACTAATTAGGGCACTATTAGAGACCAACTTTCTATTCTATTTTTTTTTCTTCCTTCCTCACAAATACACTTAATAGAGCTTAACTAGAAGACTTGTGTCAGGGCAGTCTACTGTGGCTGTCTCTTACTATGTAGCACTTTGACTGTAAATGGGGAATAATTCACTAGATAAGTGTTGTCTCTAATGAGTACACTTTAGGCACCTTTCTCTGAACTTTGGGGAGCAGGAATTTCTCCTGGTCTCCTCTTATAAAAAAAAAAAAGGAGAAAGAAAAGAGGAATTTTTATTTTATTTTATTTATTAGACCACAATTAGATGATTTGGTTTATGTCAGTTTTTTGTGTTTGCTCCATTTGGTTTAGAATAGAGGAATACCTTATTGGATAAACGTATGTCTCCAATGAGGACACCTTAGTCACTTACATTGAATTCTGGGAAGTAGTAATCCCCTTCCCCCCCCCTCTGCTATTATTTATATTTTTATCAATGCCTTTTTTTTTTTTTTTTATCTTCCCTTTCAGGTCTCCCAATTACACTTATTTGAGCACAATTTAAAGATTGCCTACAGCAGCCTTCTGGGTTAATTTTGTATTTATTTACTAATCTGTGATAATAGGGGAATATTTCACTAGATAATTGATTGGTTTAAGATGGTCACTCACTAGACCCCCCCTCCCCCCCTTTTTTTTTCTCTTCCTTCTTCTCCCTTCTCTCTCTCTCTCCCCCCCCCCCTCCCTCCCTCTCTTCACCACACTCTCTATTTTCCTTGTCTCTATTTCCTCCATCTTTTCTGATTTTTGCTAACATCTACGCACCTTTCCGCCGAGTCAATGACCCACTAAATTAATCAATTATATAACTCCATAGGGGGACAATCCCATATTGCCTAGGACAGGTATCCTCAACGTTAGGTAAAGACAGTGGGGTGTGAAAAAGCCGAGACCAAATAATTGTTTTTAAATGTATGTAATAATTTTAATGTAATGTATGGTACAATATGTAAATGTTCCTTATACAGTAAAAAATGTTTAAGTAAAAAAAAAAAAAAAAAAAAAAAGAAGGAGGACTTGGTTGCATCCTACAGTGCTCGACATGTTTTGTGGTACAAAGCCACAGAAATGCATCCACATGTATGGAGCTATGATTCAAAAGATATGGAGCACTACGAAACAAGGGCCACTAGAGTTGTCGTCTGTCCTGGGGATAGACAACTCCTCTAGCGGCCCTTGTTTCGTAGTGCCGCATATCTTTTGGACCGTAGCTCCATACACGTGGATGCATCTGCTCCTGAGGAAGTGGCTTTGTACCACGAAACACGTTGAGCACTGTAGGATGCAACCATGCCTTCTTTATAAATCAGTATTGCATGCATTACACACATACACACTGTACTCCGTGTGTATATATATATATATATATATATATATATATATATATATATATATATATATATATATACACACACACACACACACACACACCTATATATACACACACACACACACACATATACATACACACACACATACCGTTTAATGCTAGATTTGTCTTACGACAATAGACATGTCAAGTTTTTATACCGTATCCAGCTGTTCGTCAATTGCCTAACGCAAAGTCCTAAAACTCCCCTTTCTATTTACTTGATGCAGGGATGGAGGCAGTGTTAATTTTGGCAGCAAATTTCGATTTAGTCTTAGGACTAAAATGGTGTTTTAGTCCCATTTTAGTCTTACGCAATTGTTTTAGTCGACGAAATCTCCAGCACATTTTAGTGGACTAAAATGTCCTGTGTTTTAGTAGACTAAAATACATTCAGTATGTTTTAGTGGACTAAAACTAATTTTAGTCATCTAAAATCTAATGTGTATTTAAATTGTAATGCATTAGTTAACATTTCTCTACAATTTCCAAACTTATTATATACTGCTGGAGTGAAAAATCAAATATGTCATTATTATTTATGGTATTGAGGTATGAACATGCACTACAGACCAGTGTTAATTTTGAAATCATATTTCAATTTAGTTTTAGTCTTAGTCTTGACTAAAATGGCATTTTAGTTTTAGTCCCATTTTAGTCTTTCGACTAAAATGGCATTTTAGTCATTCGACTAAAATG
Source organism: Rana muscosa (assembly GCA_029206835.1). NCBI lineage: Eukaryota > Metazoa > Chordata > Amphibia > Anura > Ranidae > Rana > Rana muscosa. The sequence continues at coordinate 580,118,585 of CM055122.1, forward strand.
GCATTTTAGTCATATTTTAGTTGACTAAAATAGTATTAATTTAGTTGACTAAAATGTTTTAGTCGACAAAATTAACACTGGATGGAGGCACATGATTTTATGTGCTTCATTCAAAGTCCCATTACACCCCCTCCCTTATACAATCGTCTAAGATAATTGTACAATAGAGGACACATGGTCTTAAGAAAAAGGTTTTGTTCCTCTCAGTGCAATGTACAAAAGGGACAAGGAGACCAGGAACAGACTGTGGGTACCTTCCTGTTTATTGAGATGAGTTAAGCTGGGTACACATGATCCAAATATCAGCCAGTTCGGCAGGAACCAGCTGTTCGGACAGCTGTCTGTCCGACAGAAACCCCGTCTCCCTAGAAAACCAGCATCTGACCAGCTGGTGATTAGCACTGGCAGCCAGTGCTGATTAGTGTGTTCTGGCGGGAGGAGGAGTCAGTCCCCACCAGAACACAATAGCACAGTGGGGGAGATCGTCGCACTAACATCACTAAAGTTACAAATTTCACTACACCGCACTAACATTGCCAAAGTATTCACAATCTTTTACATCTCCTGAAACTGATGAAATGCTTTTAATTTACAGTAACTGGAGAATGTTTTCTTTTATTCTGAAATGTCAGAGCACTTCACAAAACAAAAGTACTAAAAAAAATGGTTAGCCTACAATACTGTTCACATGTTGCATTTGTGTTGCTTCAAAAATTATACCCCATGTCACTTTCTTGGTGCTTCAAAGCGTCTCCACAGCCTCCATTAGAAGTCTATGACAATGCTTGCGAATGGCACCCTGCAGCTTTTGAAAGGCTTTTATTCAGGAGTTAGCTTTGCTTTCTTTTGGAGGTATTGCAAGTATGAGCTATCCCATGATTGCACCAACAAGCGAACCAGAAAGATGTCATCAGCAATCACTTCCAGTTCATGTGTATATACGTCTGGTGAAAATATCATTCATGATGTGTAGCAGAGAGCAGCAGAAAGGGGAACAGGGTCCAGACTGGAGAAACTAGCAGACGGCACACATGGTATGCAACATGGGAATGCTATAGGTGAACAGAACTGGAAAGTGAAGACTGAGCAGAGGTCACATTTGGTGTGTAGCATGGGCGAAATATAGCAGGAGGTGAGCGGGGACCAGAGAGAAAGGATAAGCAGAGCTGGGGGTTACTACTGAGCAGGGGGATCTGCTGAATGAGGGTACTAATAAGCTGGTGATCTGCTGAACAGGGGTACTAATAAGCTGGGGTTCTACTGGGCCCCTTTAAAACAAATAGAAAATCAACACACAGGGCATTTGCCAAGCTTCATTAAAGCTTCAAAAAAGGATCACAGAAGCATCAAACACACATTAAAAAAGCAAACACAAGCGGTAAGTGCTTTAATTTGTGTTTAAGTCTAAGCAAGTCCCTAACTGCTACTTGGTGTGCCGCTCACAAACTTTTCATCAAGCATGTTGTAATGTTGTAGAAGTGCAGACAGGCTGAAATGGGTGAGCACATGGGTAACAAGGATTCTAGAGACCTTGTGTGGGTTATTACAACAGCAATCCAAGTCCACTTGCTGAGCTTTAATTTGCAAAACTATCGTTTTTATTTCTCTATAATGATAGACAGGACAAAATACTTAATTTAAGAGAATTTATTAACTGGAATAAAGTAAAGTAAAATCTTGGATATAACAGGGAAACAATCACAGCACTTAAACAACTGCAACTATACAACCACACAATTGTTCAACCAGTTATAGAAAACCTGCAGACAGACAATCTAGTGGCTTTACTTACAAAATTATTAAACAGGTCCTTTTTTTCTGCTACATTTGCAAAACAATATTTTTTGCCATACAGCAAGTTACTATACACTTAGGATTCCATACCTGAAAGACCGTTATTAGGAGATAAAATACTGTTTCTTTGCTTTGTTTTTTTTTTGTAACTTTCTTCAATGTAGCACGTTTGCAATACAAAAGTCAAGCTAGACAGTTTTAAGTTATTTTTGCTATGACCATTGATGAGCAGCTGAAGGTGTGAGTTCTAAATACAGCACAAGATACTCTTGGCTTGTTACAATGTAACAAAAACAACCACTTTCATTAGTATGGTCCAGGTAGAGCAATAACAATATTGCTACTCCACGGAAAGACATTATGCACACACATAAGGACCCATTCACACTATGTGCAATTACTTGTGTTTCTGCATGGAAAAACACAGGTAACTGCAATGACACAGAAAACAATAGTTTTCTGTGTGTCATGTTCAGACCAGAACAGGGGGGAGAATAATATGTTCAAGACTGTTCTGAAGTAAAATCAATATTGAAGAATTTATTTGGATGCAATACTTCTGTTAGGGGAATAAATGGGGGGGAAAAAAAGGGGGGAAATACATAAAATGGCAAACGGCATAAATCAAATACTTTAAGAGAAAATGTAAGACTACAAATATTGGAACCTTCACCATTTACACAATATACAGCTTAAAAGGCAGCAACATTTTACATCTACAATCAAGCAAGCTAATTATTCTTCATACTATACATATATGCGCATGTGTGTGTGTGTAATCATTGCTCTGATTTTAAGGAGGCTTTTGTCCAGTAGATGGCAGCAATGTCACAAAGCAAGCTCATTCAAAAAATAGAGGGCACAATGGGGTGGGGGGGGGGGGGGGGGGGGCAGATGTTAGAGCTTCTCTGTGTGGTCAGAAAGTATGACAAAAAAAAAATTCCCTGTATCCAAAAGGTTTTACTTCCTGTCTTGGCGGTTCTCAATATAGACTGTCACTTCTCAAGTATTACAGCTCACATAAAAGCAGCTTTTATTAAATTAACTTTTAGACCGCTCATCCCTTTTCCTACCTCAGCAGAATAAGACTACACTTCCAAACTACAGTGATAGTCCACAGCACCAAAAAGATGCCATAGGAGCTGCGATATGCCAGGCCAAGCAAAAAATGAGAACGTGAAAGAACTGTTGGTGGTACCTCACACGCATCTTCCTTGCCTCTCTAACTGCAAATATATGTTCAAATCAACAATGCTAAACTGGAAGAGACATCAGAGGATGCAGGATTGGAAATAAAACTATTAATAAACACTTTCTACAAAGGGCTGCAATATAATTACATCAATATTTACAGAAATCCATGGTCCCCTATAAGCTGTTGAAGCCAACATACAGAACATTGTTTTAGAGGTTACAAGGAGGATGATGATGGTGGGAAGTAAAGTTGTTTTGTGCGACAAATCTCAAGTAGGCGCTGCTGAAGTGCACTAGTACTGTGACCATACACATTGCAATTAGTAGACAGTAGCAGAAATCCATGCATACCATATTACTAGTTAATGATTATCATTTTCCAGAGAACATAGTGTTATGTAACAGGCTTTGCAAACACATCAGTGGACAAAGGAAGACAGAGCTAGTATAGGACCAAGCACACTTCATTTTACCAATGCCATCCAGTGTATTAGAGAAGTACAAGACTCACCATCTGCCTTTTCTTCTGGGTTGTAAATTAAAAGGCTTGCTAAAAACTTAACTCACTGTACTTCAATCTTATTTTAGATCTCTGCACTTTTTCTGCATTACACGTTTTCAGAAAAAGGAAAAACAAAAAAGGAATGCTAAATTGCAACAATGACATTTTCTGGAGTAAGTTGCAAGTCAACTAGTTTTCAGAAATGTGTTGCACTTTAGCTTTCGAACACTCAGGAGCTTAAGACCCCTTTCACCCTGAAGGCGTGATTTTCAGGCGTTTTAGCGCTAAAAATACCGCCTGTAAAAGCGTCTCCCCAGTGTAAAAGCCTGAGTGATTTCACACAGGCGGTGCGCTTGCAGGACCGAAAAAAATAATAATCCTGCAAGCAGCGTCTTTGGGGCGGGACAGTGCGGGAGCGGTGTATACACCCACTCCTAAACCGCCCCTGCCATTGAAATCAATGGGCAGTGCTGCTGAAGCACCTGCAAAGCAATTCGGCAGCAGCGCTTTTAACCCCTTCTTTGTGGTTAAAAACGCCCCGCCCGCAAAGCGCTGGTGTGGCACTTTACCACCCGCGCTCCAGTGTGAAAGGGCTCTAAAGCGGACCTAAACTCCCCTCTCCTCCAGTGAGCTCCCTTGACGGTAAAACATCTTACCAGCTTCTTCCAAATTTTGGGTCTTAGGCCATCTCGAATAACCAGGCTAGGATGACATAAATCCACGCGCTAGTCTGTTCATCTTGCCGGAACGGGGCTAGAATTTTACACTGAGCTGTGCATGCATAGCTCAGCTCAGTATGCAGTGTAAAGAGTTTGCCAGGAGGAAGATATGAATCCTTTACTGAAGAAGACAGCCTGGGGTTGATATACTAAAACTGGAGAGTGCAAAATTTGGTGCAGCTGTTCAGGTAGAAGCTGATTGGCTACCATGAAGTGCTTGTAAAGCCTCCTGTTTTTTTTCATTAACATAAAAATGTCATACTTACCTACTCTGTGCAATGGTTTTTACACAGAGCAGCCCAGATACTCCTCTTCTTAAGTTCCCTGCTGGCGCTCCTGGCTCCTCCCTTCGGTCCATAGGCATCCATTCGGGCAAGTTCGATTCTGAGCCAAGCTGTTTGTGTCTATGCAGGCCCACGCCAGGTTGGGGCCTCCCCCGCGCTCAAAAATGTTTTGACTGATTTGGCTCCCACTGCTCTCAGGCAAGCCTAGGGAAAGGGAGCTGCTGCAGACATGCACAGCACTGGACCGAGATCAGGTGAGTATTACGTTTTTTTTTACCTCAATGCAGAGAATGCATTAAGGTAAAAAAAAAAAATTTACCTTTACAACCACTTTGAGCTTAATCAATTAAGCTTTGACAGAAATTCTTGAAGCGGATTGGTTTCTATGCAGAGCCGCACCAGGTATTGCACTCCAGTTTTAGTAAAGCAAACCCACATTACATCTCTTCTGCAAAAAGAAAACCCTGCTTGCAAATTTTTGCATGCAGCGCAATTCAAGATCTGCACAAATAGGATCTGAGCCATTTCAATTGTTAAATCATGTTCAGAGCCCACTAAATGTCCACAGGAGTGGTACTCGTTGGCAGATACACAACAGTCAGCCTCATTTTACGTCTATAGTAAGCTGGCTTGTAATGCACTACAATGAAGTTGGAGGTCACAATCTGCACAAAAAGGAATTGCTGTGTCCACTGTCACTGAAATAAAAAAATAAAAATAAAAAAGGTTGACACTTTCCTGTCCAGTTACCACTTGCACAGCAAAATCACATGAAGAATCTACACAACGGACACATGGGTGTGTTTCATTTACCTGCTATGCTCGGTGGTTCTTCCCACTGGCCCCTATTTCACTACTGTATATGGTAATGATGTTAGAGGCGAGCAGGAGGGACCACAAAGCACAAGTGATGGATGCATCTGACCCCAAAAAAAATGAAAAGGGCAATGGGCAGTAGGTATAAAGTCTGTTTTTTTTTATTTCAAAAACAGAGTCACCTTTAAAGTTATACCTTGCTTACCTTCTCAGCATGTAAATTTCAATCTGAACTCTGCATTTCGTTGGAGAGGCCAATATAAAATGGACTAACACATATCAGTGCAATGGACTTTAGGCAGCATCACCCTGCCTCTCAGCAGACACCACTGAGTGCCATACATGTATTAAGTCTGGATCAGCTCAGAAATCCCACTGGCAACCATGTTATGCAGCTGTGATAAACAGCAAGAAGCAAGTTAAGTGGAAACAGAGCTTGCACATGGATGAGGCAACAAACAGGTTTTTGACTTTTTCCTAGGTACAACAAATAAAAAGGCCTTAAAATGAGCCCACATAAGAAAATAAATAGCATTAGAAATACTACAGCAGAAAGCTAGCACACAAGCAGTGCAGACTTGCTTAGATGCACATGCAAAGCATGATGAAAACCATTAATTTGGAATATCTGCACTGTTATTACGATTGCCATATTTGGTGTGTATGATGAGAAGCACAACACCTAAGAAAAAACAGATTGAGCCCACAGTCATGTATGCAATTCCTAAAAATGGGTTCTTTCCTCCCATCCAAGAAATTGTGCTTAGAATCATTCTCTTTCTTCCATCGAAACTGAGAACAGGATAATCTGAGAATGGTATAGGAAAACGACTTCACAAGACAAAAAAAACAAAAAAAAAATTAAACACAATAAAAGGTAGTAAATGAAGAAAACTCAAACATGACACAAGATCAAACGTCTCCTGGATTTCATAGATGTATTAACTTCTTTAAAAAGGCGTTCCCCCTTAGCGACCAACCAAAAGCCAACTTTGGAAAGCTAGGCATGATGTTACCCCTTCACGCCGAAGGGTAAAACCCAAATACAATTTTGCAACTTTCACATGCGTTAGTAAAACTGTTCCTCATCGTCACAACTACTTTGTGTAGCCAGGTGGATTATAACTTGTTTTATTTATTTTTTTAGGACAAATTGGGCTTTCTTTTGGTGGTAAATGGTAACAGATATCTCCTGATTTTTTTTTATTATCAAAATAGAATTTGTATTTTCTTTAATTAGCTGTATATTTATAATTTCTAATTTATCAATTGACAACTGAAAAAACAATTCTCCTGCTTCTGACGAGTTGTTGTTTGAACCCGTGGTACAACCCAGAAACAATAGTGCGCACTTTGTATTTTTGTTATCCTGACTAAAACACACTGACATTAATACAAATTAAGACATTTTTTTTTTTTATTCTACCCAAAAATGTTGGCCGTGACCTCTGACCCAAATCCAAAAGTTGACCCCAACCTTGACACTAACCCTGTCAAACCTTGATCTTATTTTTATTCGATCGAACCCACTCTTAAAAAGTAAGGCTTCAGAGAGAGTCAAGCTAAGCATCTGACATACTTGTGGACTTGGAAAAGGAACTAGAGTGATTTCTCACACTAAGTTGAAATAACACTTGATGCAGAGCCCTGTGCTGTTAATGAGACACATCCAGGTATGCCCCTAAAAAGGAACATGGCAACAACATTACGGGATAATATAATTGTGAAAATATGTGCTTTGTGGCTGACTGGAAAGTAGGGATGCACTGAGAGTTCAGCCAAAAATAGGGTTATCTGCGTTTCGCCGATAGAAGCAACCAAAAAAATTGCCAATCCAGCATGTTCTGAGACAGCAGACAGCCCTGTCCCAGCCCGAGTGCTACCTGGCGTCCCACTTCGCCACATACGCAACTCCTGGCCAGGCTCCCCCCGTATGCTCACTGACCATCTACACCCTGCCAGAGGTTGCACGAACCCACAGAGCCTTGCTGACACCCCCCTGACCCCATGCCCGCCTCTCGTGCTCCATACTGTGTGCATGCAGGAAGTTATGGGGGGGGGGATGGGGCAGAGCTGGAGATGACAGGGGCGATCTGCCTAGGACTGGATAGAGGTGAGTTTACCAAACTGAAATATATCATTGGGCTGTTTGTGACTGCCCCTTTGCTAGATATGTGGAGATGTCTCTGCTGGATTGGGCCGTCTCTGCTGAAAATTTGGAGAGGTCTTTGTTGGATTGGTCCATCTTTTTGCTGAATATATGGGGGTGTCTCTTTGCTGCTTTTGACCAAAATATAATTGCGTACTGTTAAATCTGGAAAGTGCTGATGACTTGGAATACACATTATATTTTTATATATTAAGATGTAAAAGTGTTTAAATAAAAGTGGGGGCACTGAAGAACTCGGTGGAATGGCCAGTGGACGGATTTGGTGGGCAGAGCAGTGAGGGTGGTGGGAAGGGGCCCAGGCCTACAACTGTGAAAGGGGCCCAAAAGTTCTGATAGCTGCCCTGCTCACACGTATTACGACCAGTGCCATAATACACAGCCTCCGCAGACACTGCTCTGTCTTTGCGGCCATAACTCTGCTCCAGGGCGCACCCTCAATAACCCGGCTATTTCTGCATGACGCTGCTGTGACCTCTGCCCACCGGATCATTATATTAATTAAAAATTTGAATATAGTACAATTATATACAGTGTAACCTAGGGCTGGGAAAACAAATCGATTTTAATCTTGAATCGAGTTTTGAGTTCAAATCGATTCAGATTTGAAGAAAAATCGATTTTTTTAGATTTTTTTTTTTGTCAATTAAAAAAAAAATGTTTTAATTTTTTTTATTTTTTTTCCTTCAAAGTTTCCATAGCAGGGCTGCAGGGGGCGTATCCGGAATGGCACTGGGCGGCGTTACCCCAATTACATCTACTCGCCGCAGCTGCCACGAGTAGATGTAATGTAACACTAACTAACCGCAAGCCGTCGTCTGCCTACCTGATCAGCGTGTCATGCAGACAGACGGCGGCCATTGCAGTGTTCAAAAGCCGCGCCTCCTGAGTCCTCGTCGTCTGTGATAGGCGGAACACTCAATTTCACAGCAGGTAGTGTTCAGCCTATCACGGACATCCTCTCATCCTCGTCTGTGTTATGAGGATGAGTGGATGTCCATGATAGGCGGAACACTGAATGCTGGGAAATTGAGTGTTCCGCCTATCACAGACGAGGAGGAGGTGCGGCTTTTGAATACTGGAATGGCCGCCGGTGTAGCAGTAAAATCCGTAACCCACGAAAATCTGCATCAGGTACGGACACAGTGATTGAAGCATGGGCACAGTGAGGCATTGGGCACAGTGAGGCACGGGCACAGTTCAATTCAACTAAGAGTAACCTCAAGATTTTTTGTTTTATTAGCTAAATCCAAATACAATATTAATAATTTGGATGTTTAACAATCTTTGTTGCACACTGACTTTGCAGTTAGAGAAAGGGTTTGCCTTTGCAATTTTGTTTGTTGATGCACTTCAATTAATATAATAAAAAAAAAAATCGAATCGAATCGTAAAGCGAGTTTTTTTATTAAAAAAAAAAAAAAAAAAAAAAAAAAAATCGCAGATTTTTTTTTGGGGAAAATCGCCCAGCCCTAATGTAACCTTGGATTACGAGCATAATCTGTTCCAGGAGAATGCTTGTAATCCAAAGAACTCGCATATCAAAGCGAGTTTCCCCATAGTAGTCTACAGAAACTAAGATAATTTGTTCCACATTGACTTCTATTGTATGCAGTACAACATGTGGCCAGAGGTGGGGGGACACCGTAGAGACTCGGAAATACTTGGAGACCGCTCAGATGCACTCGGAAACACATTTAGAGAGGCTCGGAAACGGAGTGTTTCCGAGAACATCTGAGCTGCTCCAGGTGTCACCGGCGCCCCCGCACCTCTGGCCAAATGCGGTACTGCACACCGCAGAGGCTTGAATCCTGCTCGTTTTTGCGAGACAACACTCGCAAACCGAGTCAGGATTTTTTTTTAAATAGCTCTTATTGCGGAACGCTCGTTAACCGCATTACTCGCAATCCGAGGTATTACTGTATTAAAAAATATATACAGTATTTCACAAAAGTGAGTACGCCCCTCACATTTTTGTAAATATTTTATTATATCTTTTCATGTGACAACACTGAAGAAATTACACTTTGCTACAATGTAAAGTAGTGATTGTACAACTTGAATAAAAAAGTGTAAATTTGCTGTCCCCTCAAAATAACTCACATAGCCATTAATGTCTAAACAGCTGGCAACAAGAGTACACCTCGAAGTAAAAATGTCCAAATTGGGCCCAATTAGCCATTTTTCATCCCGTGTCATGTGACTCGTTAGTGTTACAAGGTCTCAGGTGTGAATGGGGAGCTCTCACTCTCATCCTGGTCACTGGAAGATGAACATGGCATCTCATGGCAAAGAACTCTCTGAGGATCTGAAAAAAATAATTGTTGCTCTACATAAAGATATCCTAGGCTATAAGAAGATTGCCGAGACCCTGAAACTGAGCTGCAGCACGGTAGCCAAGACCATACAGCTGTTTAACAGGACAGATTCCACTCAGAAAGGGGCCTCGCCATGGTCGACCAAAGAAGTTGAGTGCACATGCTCAGCGTCATATCCAGAGGTTGTCTTTGGGAAATAGACATATGAGTGCTGCCAGCATTGCTGCAGAGGGTGAAGGGGTGGAGGCTTGGCCTCAGTGCTCAAACCATATGCTGTACACTGCATCAAATTGGTCTGCATGGCTGTCATCCCAGAAGAAAGCCTCTTCTAAAGATGATGCACCAGAAAGCCCGCAAAACAGTTTGCTGAAGACAAGCAGACCAAGGACATGGATTACTGGAACCATGTCCCGTGGTCTGATGAGACCAAGATAAACTTATTTGGTTCAGATGGTGTCAAGCTTGTCAGAGCATGATCCACTCCCTTCGGAGACTGAGCTGCAGTGCAGTATTCCAACATGATATTGTCCCCAAACACACCTCCAAGGCGACCACTGCCTTGCTAAAGAAGCCGAGGGTAAATGTGATGGACTGGCCAAGCATGTCTCCAGACCTAAACCCTATTGAGCATCTGTGAGGCATCCTCCAATGGAAGGTGGAGGAGCGCAAGGTCTCTAACATCCATCAGCTCCGTCATGGAGGAGTGGAAGAGGACTCCAGTGGCAACCTGTGAAGCTCTGGTGAACTCCATGTGCAAGACAGTTAAGGCAGTGTTGGAAAATAAATGGTGGCCACACAAAATATTGACACTTTGGGCCCAATTTGGAAATTTTCCCTTAGGCGCTTACTCACTTTTGTTGGCAGTGGTTTAGACATTAATGGCTGTGTGTTGAGTTATTTTGAGGGGACAGCAAATTTACACTGTTCTACAAGCTGTACACTCACTAGGGCTGGGCGATTTTCCCCCCCAAAAAAATCTGCGTTTTTTTTATAAAAAACTCGATTTACGATTCGATTTTTTTTTTTTATTATATTAATTAAAGTGCATCAACAAACAAAATTGCAAAGGCAAACCCTTTCTCTAACTGCAAAGTCAGTGTGCAACAAACACAATATATTCCAGCGCTCATGGAACATACATTAACTATTGAAAACTTTTGAAACTCTGTGTGTGATTCCTTCTGTCCCAGCCTTGCTGCGATCCTGGCTCTGCATCCTTTTGGGTTGGAGGGCCCTCCACACGCTGGTCTGCCTGTTGTCCATCATTCAAGGTACTGTGCTCACACTGAGATCATGCCACAGGCTTTGTTTTGACTTTTTTAACCCCTCCTTGCTCCACGGATGTCACTGCAAGTTTACCAAGTTTGTCACCACTGGCAACTGGAGAGTTAAGATTCATTTGCCCTCTGCACATTTGGGATTGGATCCCTCTCTTTATTGTGATTAATAAATGGACTAAGCTTTTTTATCAATTCTTCAAGAGTTTTCAATAGTTAATAATGTATGTTCCATGAGCGCTGGATTATATTGTGTGCATGTTGTGTATTTTGTACTTCTGGGTACGGATTTTTTCTTGCTGCGCTGGATCCTGTTTTTTCCCCCTTTTGGATACTTTGTACTTCCCAAAATATTTGGGATTTTTTTCTTCTTATTATTATTATCATCCATTATATTTTTTTCTTTATCCACCAATTTAGCGCTTGTGACATTTTGTTGTTTTTTGCAGTGTGCAACAAAGATTGTTAAACATCCAAATTAATAATACTGTATTTGGATTTAGCTAATAAAACAACAAAAAATCCTGAGGTTACTCTTCTTTGAATTGAACTGTGTCCATGCCTCACTGTGCCCGTGTCTCACTGTGCCCATGCTTCAATCACTGTGCCCGTACCTGATGCAGATTTTCATGGTATACGGATTTTACTGCTACACCGGTGGCCATTCCAGTATTCAAAAGCCGCGCCTCCTTCTCGTCTGTGATAGGCGGAACACTCAATTTCCCAGCATTCAGTGTTCCGCCTATCATGGTCATCCTCATAACACAGACGAGGATGAGAGGATGTCCGTGATAGGCTGAATACTGCCTGCTGTGAAATTGAGTGTTCCGCCTATCACAGACGACGAGGTCTCGGGAGGCGTGGGTTTTGAACACTGCAATGGCCGCCGTCTGTCTGCATGACACGCTGATCAGGTAGGCAGACGGCGGCTGCAGCGAGTAGATGTAATTGGGGTAATGCTGCCCAGTGCCATTCCGGATACGCCCCCTGCAGTCCTGCTACGGAAACTTTGAAGGGAAGGAAAAAAAAAAAAAAAAAAAAAAAAAAAAATCTAAAAAAAAACGATTTTCTTCAAAACTGAATCGATTTGAGCTCAAAACTCGATTCAAGATTAAAATCGATTTTTTCCCAGCCCTAACACTCACTACTTTATATTGTAGGAAAGTGTAATTTCTTCAGTGTTGTCACATTAAAAGATATAATAAAATAGTTACAAAAATGTGAAAGGTGTACTCACTTTTGTCAGATACTGTAAAAAATTTTTTTTTTTAAACGGTCCATTTCGTTTAAAGCGGAGTTCCACCCAAAATAACATCCATATATGACCACACTCCTTACACTACAAACATGTACAGTAGCCACTTATTTTATTTTTCTGTACATACCGTAATATTGTCATCTAAATTCCGGCTACTCACTCCCGCGGGAGTAGGCGTTTCTGTTCTCCCGCAATGTAATCTGGGAGTTCGCCCAGATGTGACATGTCCTGCAGAAAAAGTTCCCCGGCGGATAAGGTTCCCCCCCCCCCTGTACTGCGCATGCGCGGCACGAACCTCAGCGGAGATTCCGAAAGTAGCCGAACATGTAGAGCTGCGAGTCGGCTCTACACGGCGCCTGCGCAGTCAGCTCTACATGGCTCCTAGTCATTGCGCAGGCGCCGTGTAGAGCTAACTCGCAGCTCTACATGTTCGGCTACTTTCGGAAACTCCGTTGAGGTTCGTGCCGCGCATGCGCAGTACACGGGGGGAACCTTATCCGCCGGGGAACTTTTTCTGCAGAACACCGTCCACCGCTACCAGGAAGTCAGTGCTTGTGGGCTTCACAATGCCCACAAGCAAAATGGAAAATTCTGACGGCTGATTTTAAAAGTGCATTTTTTGCCAGAAAAAAGACAGGGGAGGTTAAAAATCACCAAACACGTGAGTACTAATTGGTGATCTACAAATACTTTGCATGCAAGCTAAAAAAAAAAAAAGATTTGCCGCGGAACCTCCGCTTTAATTTGTCAGGCCAAGTGCATTCTGAATTTTCGGTTTGGGTCCAGAATTTATTTCCGTGCTACTACTGGAAAGACTTCCAAGAATTAGAATCCAGCTTATATCAGCTAAATATAATTTCAGGTCTACCAAAACAAAAAGTCAGGCATGCATTAGGCAAATTAGCAACACAATTGAATTCAGGCTGCCCTTTAGCAAGTTTTTTTTAGGATCACTGCAGAAACACCACTTCTTCCACACAGAGAGAGCGAGTCCTCTGCATCATAATGGCAGGGTATATGCTTTTCTGCGGAGGCTGTGGCTAATTTCTAAAGAAAATTAACTACGAGACACTGCACATCTTTGTTTTGCAAAGGACTCTACGTGGCAGATTTAAACTGAAATTGGAATTAAAGACTATACCTAACTAATCTTAAAAATGCTCCTTCTCCACTGTCAACACCTACTCTGACAAACCAGTTTAAAGCGGAGTTCCACCAAAAAAAAAATATTAAAAGTCAGCATCTACAAATACTGCAGCTGCTGACTTAATATATGGACACTTACATGTCCAGGGCGCCCGCGATGTTGGCACCCGAAGCCGATTTGTCCCTCGGCTCTCGGGTGCAGGCGCCGCCATCTTCAGTATGGGAACCAGGAAGTGAAGCCTTGCGGCTTCACTTCCTGGTTCCCTACTGCGCATGCGCAAGTCGCTCTGCACGATCTCACTGGTCCCTGCTGTCTTCTGGGACCTGCGTGTCTCCCAGAAGACAGCGAGCGACAGAGGAGGGGCCGGACATGCCGTAGATCGCCACTGATACTGTGGCGATCTATGCCCGGAAGTGGGAGCAAATACCTGGATTACACAGGTATCTGCTTCCCCCTACCCCCTGAAAAGGTGCCAAATGTGACAACAGAGGGGGTGGAGAAATGGGAAAAGCAGAAGTTCCATTTTTGGGTGGAACTCCACTTTAACCACTTAACCACCTGCCGACAAATAACGTCGACAAGGTGGTTGCTTAACTCTGGGAGGACGTTATATAACGTCCTCCCAGAATCGCGCTCCCGCGCGCCCCCTGGGGCACGCACACGGGAAACTCCGTGACCGCCGGGTCCAGAGGACCCGGCGGATCACGAATCGCGGTAAATCGCCGCTGATAGCGGCCGTTTACCACGTGATCGCTCCGTCAAATGACGGAGCAATCACTTGTAAACAGACCGGCGTCATTTGATGACGCCGGTTCCTCCCTCCCCTCTCTGTACCGATCGGTACAGTGTGAGAGGGGAGGGGGGAGGGAGCGGATGGCAGCAGCAGCACTGTGGGCTGGATCTGTGACAATTGCAGTCACAGATCCATCCATCCCTGCTCAGCCATCCCTGTGCTATACCCTGCCAATACTCTGCAATACACCCTGCCAATACTCTGCAATACCCGCCACAATACTCTGCAATACCCGCCACAATACTCTGCAATACCCGCCACAATACTCTGCAATACCCGCCACAATACTCTGCAATACCCGCCACAATACTCTGCAATACCCGCCACAATACTCTGCAATACCCGCCACAATACTCTGCAATACCCGCCACAATACTCTGCAATACCCGCCACAATACTCTGCAATACCCGCCACAATACTCTGCAATACCCGCCACAATACTCTGCAATACCCGCCACAATACTCTGCAATACCCGCCACAATACTCTGCAATACCCGCCACAATACTCTGCAATACCCGCCACAATACTCTGCAATACTAGAGGTCGACCGATATGGGTTTTTCGCTGGCCGATGCCGATGCCGATATTTAGAAATTTGGGCGGCCGATGGCCGATTTTTGTGTGGCCGATTAAAAAAAAACAAAAAAAAAAAAACCTCACCCACTCCACTCCTTCCTGCTTACTCCCGTCACTCTAGCACACACTTGATGTCCTCAGTACAGATGGCACTGGCAGGTGGCACTGGTTTGGAACTGGCAGGTGGCACTGGTGTGGAACTGGCAGGTGGCACTGATTGGCACTAGCAGATGGCGCTGGTTTGGAACTGACAGTTGGCACTGGCAGGTGGCACTGGTTTGGAACTGGCAGGTGGCACTGGCAGGTGGCACTGGTGTGGAACTGACAGGAGGCACTGATTAGCACTGGCAGGTGGCACTGATTGGCACTAGCAGATGGCGCTGGTTTGGAACTGACAGATGGCACTATTGGCACTGGCAGGTGGCACTGATTGGCACTAGCAGGTGGCACTGGTTTGGAACTGACAGATGGCACTGGTTTGGAACTGACAGATGGCACTGGCAGGTGGCACTGGTTTGGAACTGACAGATGGCACTATTGGCACTGATTGGCACTAGCAGGTGGCACTGGTTTGGAACTGACAGATGGCACTAGTTTGGGACAGATGGCACTGATTGGCAGTGGCGCTGGCTGGCGGAGGCGGGTGGCGCTGGCTGGCGGTGGCTGGCGGTGGCGGGCGGCGCTGGCTGGCGGTGGGTGGTGCTGGCTGGCGGTGGCGTTGGCTGGCGGTGGCGGGTGGCGTTGGCTGGCGGTGGCGCTGGCTGGCGGCGGCGGGTGGCACTGGCTGGAGGTGGCACTGGCTGGCGGTGGCGCTGGCTGGCGGTGGCGGGTGGCACTGGCTGGCGGCACTGACAGATTGCACTGATTTTGCAGACCCAGCAGCTAAATTACATCAGCCAATGATTGGGCTGCTTTAGAAAGGGGGCGGGGCCACATACACATAGCGACCCGCCCAGATACCATCCCATTAGCTGGTGTAATATAGCTGCTGGGTCCCGCCCACCCCGGCCGGGTCCCGCCCACCCCGACATCGAGCTGACAGCTCCTCTCTCTCTCTCCTTTCTGCTCACACACTCAGCGGCTCTGGCTGCATCAAGCGCCGCGCTGAGTGTGTGAGCAGAGAGGAGAGAGAGACAGAGAGGAGCTGTCAGCTCGATGTCGGGGTGGGCGGGACCCGGGCCGGGGTGGGCGGGACCCAGCAGCTATATTACACCAGCTAATGGGATGGTATCTGGGCGGGTCGCTACGTGTATGTGGCCCCGCCCCCTTTCTAAAGCAGCCCAATCATTGGCTGGTGTAATTTAGCTGCCGGGTCCCGCCCACCCCGGCCGGGTCCCGCCCACCCCCGACATCAAGCTGACAGCTCCTCTCTGTCTCTCTCTCCTCTCTGCTCACACACTCAGCGCGGCGCTTGATGCAGCCAGAGCCGCTGAGTGTGGAGAAGGAAGAATGAGCGGAGGTCAGTCTGAAATATCGGCCTAATCTTGATAATAAATCGGCCGATGCCGATTTATCAAAAATGGCCAAATATCGGCCGATATATCGGTCGACCTCTATGCAATACCCGCCACAATACTCTGCAATACCCGCCACAATACTCTGCAATACCCGCCACAATACTCTGCAATACCCGCCACAATACTCTGCAATACCCGCCACAATACTCTGCAATACCCGCCACAATACTCTGCAATACCCGCCACAATACTCTGCAATACCCGCCACAATACTCTGCAATACCCGCCACAATACTCTGCAATACCCGCCACAATACCCTGTGCAATACCCGCCACAATACCCTGTGCAATACCCGCCACAATACCCTGTGCAATACCCTCCGCAATACCCTGCCATAGTCCGCAATACTCCGCAATGCCCGGCAATACTCCGCAATGCCCGGCAATACTCCGCAATGCCCGGCAATACTCCGCAATGCCCGGCAATACTCCGCAATGCCCGGCAATACTCCGCAATGCCCGGCAATACTCCGCAATGCCCGGCAATACTCCGCAATGCCCGGCAATACTCCGCAATGCCCGGCAATACTCCGCAATGCCCGGCAATACTCCGCAATGCCCGGCAATACTCCGCAATAACCACTTCCCGCCCTCCGGCCGTCATATGACGTCCTTGACTTTGTGCGGAGATATCTGAATGATGGGAGCAGCTACAGGCATCATTCAGATATTAGCTTTTTCAGCCGGCGATTCCCTACACCAGTAGAACAATCATAGCGGCTGTTCCGCCGCTTGATCATTCTTACGGGAGGCGAGAGGGGATGTCCCCCCCCCCCCCGCCGCCCTCCGGTGCTTCTACCGACTCACCGCTACGATCAAAGCCAGGATTGTTGTTTTTTTTTTTGTATTTTTTTCAGGCTTCCCAGCCTAGAGGTGAGATGTGGGGTCTTATTGACACCCCCCCCCCCCCCCCCATATCTCACTGTAAAGAGGACCTGTCATGCCATATTCCTATTACAAGGGATGTTTACGTTCCTTGTAATAGGTATAAAAGTGATCAAAAAAATGTTTAGGGCGGAAAAACATGTCAAACTAAAATAAATAAAGTAAAATGAAGAATAAAATATATTTTTTTTTTTAAAGCGCCCCTGTCCCCGTGAGCTCGCATACAGAAGCGAACGCATACGTAAGTCCCGCCCACATATGAAAACGGTTTTCAAACCACACATGTGAGGTATCTCTGCGAACGTTAGAGCGAGAGCAATCATTTTGGCCCTAGACCTCCTCTGTAACTCAAAACATGTAACCAGTAAAAATATTTAAAGCGTCGCCTATGGGGATTTTTTAAGTAGCGAAGTTTGGCGCCATTCCACGAGTGTGTGCAATTTTTAAGGGCGACATGTTAGGTATCTATTTACTCGGCGTAACTTCATCTTTCACATTATGCAAAAACATTGGGCTAACTTTACTGTTTTTTTTTTTTTTTTAAGCACAAAACATTTTTTTTCCGTAAAAAACGCGTTAAAAAAATTGCTGCGCAAATATCGTGCGAGATAAAAAGTTGCAACAACCACCATTATATTCTCTAAGGTCTTTGCTAAAAAAACATATATAATGTTTTGGGGTTCTATGTAATTTTCTAGCAAATAAATGATGATTTTTACATGTAGGAGAGAAATGTCAGAATTGGCCTGGGTGCTCCAGAACGCCTGAAGGTGCTCCCTGCATGTTGGGCCTCTGTATGTGGCCACGCTGTGTAAAAGTCTCACACATGTGGTATCGCCATACTCGGGAGTAATAGCAGAATGTGTTTTGGGGTGTAATTTGTGGAATGCATATGCTGTGTGTGAGAAATAACCTGCTAATATGACAATTTTGTGAAAAAAAAAAAGAGAAAAAAAAAATCTTGATTTTGCAAAGAATTGTGGGAAAAAATGACAACTTCAAAAAACTCACAATGCCTCTTTCTGAATACCTTGGAATGTCTTCTTTCCAAAAAGGGGTCATTTGGGGGGTATTTGTACTTTTCTGGCATGTTAGGGTCTCAAGAATTGAGATCGGCCGTCAGTACTTCAGGTGTGATCAATTTTCAGATATTGGCACCATAGCTTGTGGACTCTATAACTTTCACAAAGACCAAATAATATACAACAATTTGTACTTATTTTTACCAAAGATATGTAGCAGTATAAATTTTGGCCAAAATTTATGAAGAAAAAATAGTAATTTGCAAAATTTTATAACAGGAACGAAAAAAAATCATTTTTTTACAAAATTTTCAGTCTTTTTTCTCTTATAGCGCAAAAAATAAAAAACCCAACAGTGATTAAATACCACCAAAAGAAAGCTCTATTTGTGTGAAAAAAAGGACAAAAATTTCATATGGGTACAGTGTTGTATGACTGAGTAATTGTCATTCAAAATGTGAGAGCACCGAAAGCTGAAAATTGGTCTGGTTATTAAGGGGGTTTAAGTGCCCAGTGGTAAAGTGGTTAAGAAAGCTGTAAATACTTACCTGGCTCCCCTATGTCATCCAACAGCAGCTGCAGGGAGACTGACAAGGGATGAGCCATAGGCGACTATGGGAGACAACATCGCTCTCAAGCATTATCAGCCATCGTCGGGGTGCTCTCTCCTCTCCCCAGCAGCAGCTGCTGGCTGACACAAGTCATGTGACTGGACTTGAGCGGCCTGAAATTTCACTTTAAGAACGTGTTGCTAAAATTCCTTCTTTCAATTTTCCAGCAAGTACTGTATATACTGAAGTTGTAAAAATGAAAAAGCAGCCATATATTGAAAAGGATACTGTAATTAATCAAAAGAGAGTAATTTCCTGGCTTCAACGCTACTTGTGAAGAATCAGTCTTTTCTATGAGACCATAAAGCTTTCTGAATGTTGGTAATGCTGCAGTACGCATCCATACAATAAAATCTTCATTGATGAATCCATTGTTGTCCTGATCAGAACTTAAATCATACACTGGTTTCTGCCAATTAATTGGCTGAGTTGTATCTTAGTAAAAAAACAAAAAAAAAACAATTAGCAACAGTAAGCATGTAAACATATGAAGATATCATATGTCAAGATACAAATAATTACATGCAACAGGAATAAGCCATGACATTTTCAAGATCACATGTACTAAAGAACATAACCAAGTTCACAAATATTGCAGGTTTAAACTGCGTTAAGCGTTCCTTTCCATTGTTCTTCCAGTGGAGGACAAAGGAGCTAGTGCTATAGAAGCAAAAATTTCATTAAAGTGAAACTTTACCCATAATAGCTTGATAAAAAATAAATGTTCTTCTGCAAGGAACATACATTCCACATGAATAATTATGCCACCAAAACTATAGTGTTGTGTAAATTGTCTCCAGCATTGTTCCCGTTTCTTATTACTGGAAGCCACCAATTTGCTGAAGCCCAAAACCCATGAACAGCAGTAAATTTTTAGGTTGCAGTTGACATCTACAAAATTTGGCACAGTGCCAAGAAAAGAAAGCAACCGAGCATGTGCAGAGCAGGGTGAGACGGTGCATTATTATATTTTAAACAGTATAGGCACTTCTAGTATATTTAAAGCGGTAGTAAACTGCACTTTATTTATTTTTTTAAACCCTGCAAGAAAATGGCTTAATGTGCATTGCATACTAGCACATTATGAAATACTTACCTTAGAACGAAGCCCTCCAGCGGTGCACGCACTGTCATCACTGATCGGGTTATGATGTAAGCCCTGTCTTCCTTCCGGGTTCGAGGGCATGCATGCAGGAGTCGCAGCCGTGGCACTGAGCTCTGAAGGGAGGGCAGTCCCTTCAGTGCGTATGTGTCGGTGAAGTCGCCGGCTGCATGTAGTGTGAATATCTACACTGTTCATTGTACCTACAGGTAAGCCTCATTACCCACTTCAATACAGGGCACTCCGCCCTCCTGCCCAGGACAATTTTCAGCGCTGTCGCACTTTGAATGACAATTACGCGGTCATGCAACACTGTACCCAAACTACATTTTTATAATTTTTTTCCCACAAGCAGAGCTTTCTTGTGGTGGTATTTGATCACCATTGGGTTTTTTTTTTTTTTGCTAAACTAAAAAAGACTGACGTTTTTGAAAAAAAAGTGTTTTTTCTTTGTTCGTTAGAAAATTTAGTTTACTTCTTCACTGACGGGCACTGATGAGGCAGCACTGATATGTAGAATTGATGGGTACTGATATGTAGAATTGTTGGCCACTGATATGCAGCACTGATGAGGTACTGACAGGTTTTCCTGATGGGCACTGACAGGCGTTTCTGATGGGGCACTGACTGGCAGCTGATGGGCACATCTGATGGGGATGTGCCGATAATCAGCACAGACCACCCCCCTCTGACAGGGAGAACCGCCAATCGGCTCTCCCTGCCAGCATGAACCGAGGAAAGATGTTTACCGGCACTTCCTGGTTCACGCTGTGATTGGTCACAGCTGTATCTAGATGTAGTGTGTCAGAGTAACACACAGCACCACTGATCGCCGCGCTGCAAGCCCCCGCGCCGGCATGTTATTCTGCTGGACGTCATGACACGCCCAGTCAAAATAACTGAACCACCGTCCGGTCGTCATTCTGCTAAGGTCTATTGGGAAGTGGTTAAAGGCTTACCTGTAGGTACAAGTTAGAATTAAGATTTTACTATCGCTTTAATATGTTTTATATAGCTATACCTGCAAAAGGGGCCAGCCTGAAGTGATCTAGCAGGACTTAATTTTCTAATTAAAGTTACACTTTAAAGTAAAGTCTAGTGTTTTTACGGCAATGTTATTATTTCAATGTTTAAAAATGGATGTAAACTCCGCACTCTACACCTCAAATACGCCATGCTGTACCCTGCAAAGCTTCGTGTGGAGTGCGACGGTCGGACCCACTTTTTCGAGGACCCAGAGTTGGCATCCACTTGGATTGACCGGAGAGATCGGCGAGATTGAGCATACCGCGCTGTCTGGGAGCTGTGAGTACTTTTCTTTTCTCTCCCCTGCTGCCCCCTGTGCCGGTGGCACTCCCTGTTCGTGCCCTGGTGATTCGCCTCACGGTTGCTCTGTTGCTAGTGGGTGCCCTCCGCCAGGACGGGGGAGACAGACCTAAAAGCCTTTTCCGCCCCTCCTCGGATCTCACAGCATGCTCGCCACCTTCAGGTGACCTAACTGTTAATTCCCCGTTCTCCCCACGCATGGGAGATGCTTGTAGAGGGCAGCTTACCGAACGTTGCTGGAACTTCCTATCCTACTTTACGTACCACCCTGATGGCAGGCGGGGCTCCCTTCTGCACGGCTGCAATGGTGTTGTGCTTTTGTGGCCCCTACACCCCATGCACTTCTCAGAGAAGAAGTCGCCCCCCTAGGTTCTCTATGGACTTTTTTCACTCCCCCCGTTTACCTGATTGTTTTTTCCTCCTTTTTTGTTTTCTGTTCATCACAGGTATCTATGTCCCTTTGAAATTAAGTCCCTCGCCTCCAATGCTTTTTTCACGTTGGATGTCCCCGGTTGATACCTGGTTTTGGGATACCATGTTCATGCCGAGTTGGGGTGGCACTGGACTGGGAGGGAGGGGAAATGTTTTGGCTGTTTTTTATTTGCCACTATGTTCACAATTGTTTATTTCTGCTAAAGGTACTATGTCATTGTCATACATGCACTATCAATATTGGTTGCTGATGTGTTCTGTACTGTCTGATGTGTCCTTATCTGCTCTGCTGGTCCTGGTCTGGCTGCGGTCTATTATACACACCATATACCCACCATGAGTTCCCTGAAGTTCCTCACGTGGAATGTTAGAGGCTTACGCAATAAGATCAAACGCACAGCGGTCCTGACATTTCTCAAATCTCAGAGAGCTGACATTATCACACTGGTCGAGACCCATGTCACGGGCCACTTGCAATCCTCCCTTAAAAAACCTTGGGTGGGGTGGGCTTATCATGCCACTCACACCTCATATTCCAGAGGAGTATCGGTCCTGGTTGCCAAACGGGTACCTTTTGAGCTTATACTGCTCCGCACGGATCAGCAGGGCAGATATGTGTTTATGCACGCCACCATTAATGGGTCTCCTATCCTGCTACTTGCCTGCTATATTCCCCCCCCCGTACAACTCAGCTGTAATTCAGGAAGGCCTTGCCTTTATGACACAATACCCCTCCGTACCGGCAGTGTGGATGGGGGACTTCAATATGACCCTGATCCCCGCTCTGGACCGTCTGGGCACACTGGATCCCCCCCTTAACCCACCGACCCATACCAGACTGCACCGCATAATGACCGACTTTGCTCTTGTCGACACTTGGCGCCACAAACACCCGCACACTAAAGTCTTCTCATGCTTTTCAGCCAGTCATAACACAATGTCACGAATTGATTTTGTTTTTATCTCAATGTCCCTGCTGCCTAAGCTAGGAGATGTGGGCTTTGCTCCGAGAGTACTCTCGGATCACGCCCCCTACTGGGTCACGATCCAGCTCCTGAAGGCTTCCCCTGCTCCTTCTTGGCGGCTAAACCCGTTCTGGCTGACTGCCCTGCAGGACCAGGATGACATCCCCACAGAATTGCAATACTATTTTACGGCCAACAGGGACACTGCCATGCATGATGTGGTGTGGGAAATGTTTAAACTTCACGCTCGTTCCCTACTTTCCACATGTATTAACAGGCTTAAACGGTCATCAACATTTATTGTCCAGCAGGCTGCGGAGCACCTGCAGGTGCTGGAGGAGGCGTTCCACCGGGACCCCTCGCCCAGCGCGGCCAACAATCTAAAGATTCAGGCGCGCCAGGTCTCCCAATTGCACATAGAGAAGGCTAAACAACGTATCTTCTTCTGTAGACAGAGGGTGTTTGAGTATGGAGAGAGATCGGGCAAACTGCTCGCATATCTCGCCCACTTGGATATGCGTCCCCCTGTGGTGGTGTCCTTGACCGACCCGCAGGGGAACGACATCACCGATCCGCAACTGGTGGCGGAGGAATTTGGGAGATTCTACCGTGCACTCTACACTTCCAGGGTCACCCACACTCCCCAAGACACCAGGGACTACCTAGCGGGAGTTCAATTCCCTAAACTGACAGACGACCAGCTTGAAATTCTGGAAGCCCCTATTACTGAGGAGGACATCTCCGAGGCCATTTCCTGTCTGGCCTCATCCAAGGCCCCAGGATTGGATGGCCTACCTCTTGAATTCTATGCCACCTACTCTGAAATCCTAATCCCTGAACTTAAGTACCTGTATAAATCTATATTTGACTCAGGAGTTCTACCCCCATCTATGCGAGAAGCCCAAATAGTCGTAATTCCCAAACCCGGAAAGGACCCTAAATACCCAGAGTCGTATAGGCCCATTTCCCTGTTACAGGTAGATATTAAAATATTAGCTAAGATTCTAGCCTCCCGCCTTAACCAGGTTATTCTGTCATTGATACACCCTGACCAAACCGGCTTTATGCCAGGGAAGAACACGGCCATGAATATTCGCCGCCTATTTATGAATATTCAGGGGTCCCATGATGAAATTGGCTCGAGGGTCGTGGTGGCGCTGGATGCCGCCAAGGCCTTCGACTCCGTGGAGTGGAACTACCTGTGGGAGTGTCTCTCAAGATTTGGATTTGGCCCCAGCTTTATTCGCTGGGTCCAACTCCTCTATCAATCCCCGAGGGCCAGAGTGTTTGTGAATGGTTGGCTTTCTGACCAGTTCCCGCTGGAGAGAGGGACCCGGCAGGGCTGCCCCCTTTCCCCCATGCTTTACGCATTGGCTGTGGAGCCGTTGGCCATAATGGTCCGTGCGGACACTTGCATCCGAGGTCTCAGGATGGGGAACCTGGAAGAAAAGATTGGGATGTATGCCGACGACACACTTTTGTATCTGGCGGACTCCGGTCCTTCTCTTATAGCAGCCCTCCAGTCCATAGAACGTATGGGTGGCCATTCGGGTCTGAGTATTAATTGGGCTAAGTCCCAGATCCTTCCGATTGACCATTTCCCCTCCTCGTTCGCGTCCCCTCCTCTGGCTCTTCCAAGGGTCTCCCAGATTAAATACCTTGGCGTACAGGTCACCAGATCGCTCTCAGATTATAAACTACTGAACATTGAACCCCTGTTTGCTCTGATCAAGAACAAGACGCAGACTTGGGCCAGACTACCCCTGGGTGTTATGGGTCGCGTCAGCTTAGTTAAGATGATACTCCTTCCCAAGATACTCTATTTGGTCTGGCATGCTCCCCTCTATATACCACAAAAATTTTTCAGGACAATTGAATCCATCCTGAATTCATTTATTTGGGGTCATGGCAGACACAAATTATCCTGGAGAATCCTGAAGAACCCTGTGACGTTGGGAGGAGCTGCTCTCCCTGACTTTCAGGATTATTATTTTGCCTCCCAGCTGTCCCACTTCTATTATTTTGATAAACATGAACTAACGAGATACCAGACACTACTCTGTGAGCACCCAGATGACTCGGCCCACACCCCACTTCAATCGGTCCTAAGAGCCCCATTGACAAGACGCCCCCCCCAACGCACAGCAGACATGTTGACTCACCACCGGAGGGTATGGCGGGCGGCACTGCAGAGAACTGGGACCCCAAGGGTACACTCTCATACCCCTCTCTGGTACAATACATGCTTGCCAGAATTATTGTCCATTCCGGACCCCGCGGCGTGGATACGCCATGGGATCTTATACATACACCAGATCATGACCGATTCAGGCCTTAAGTCATTCCAAATGCTGAAGGACGAATTTTCCCTCCCCAATTGCCTTTTCTTCAGGTATTTGCAACTCCGTCACGCCATACAGGCCCAGTTTTCTGGCTCTTACCCGTCCCTGGCAGTTCCCTCCATAGTGGACACAGTCACGGGTAATGTGCCTGCTAAGCTCATCTCCACTTTGTACTCCGCCATTCGTCTCCCTAGCACCACAGCATTGGCCTATACTGCTAAGACTAGATGGGAGGCGGATGTTGGACTTATGGAGGATGAGGACTGGGGCGAGATTTTGGAGGACGTGAAAAAGGTTTCCCCCAAGCTGTCGGACCGCCTCACACAGCTGTACATTATACATAGAACATATCTGACCCCTCAGAGAGTGGCACGTTTCAGGCCCACGTACAATCCAGGATGCCGCCTCTGTGACCATACCCCGGGCTCCTTTTACCACCTCATATGGTTCTGTCCTACCATTCAGGCATATTGGACACAGGTGATACGCTTCCTACACGATCAGATGGGCTCCCCTGCTACCCTTGACCCAAAGATGTGCCTACTTGGCCTGTTGCCAGACTTGGATGCCGACAAACCCCTCCGTACCTTTTTACATGAGACGCTATTCTTGGCAAGAAAAGTAGTGGCCCGTAATTGGATGCAGGCCCTGCCCCCTACAGTTCAGTGCTGGAAAAAGGCGGTTAACGATGCTCTCCCATATAAAAAACTGATTTATGTACATAGAGGGTGTCCGCTAAAGTATGAGAAGGTCTGGGACAGATGGATGGCGGATGGTGAAACGTGTACCTGACATGTCGATTTTTTATTTTTGTTGTATACCGGCTCTACTTTCACTGCTGTTATTATCTTTGTGACACACAGATGCTTCACTGTGCTCATGTATGTACTATTATATTGGCCATACTGGCTTATGTTGATTTATGTACCATGCATACTTTTCAATAAAGTTGGTTTCCAATTAAAAAAAAAAATGGATGTAAACCGTCACATATACCCAGTGAAGTGCACAGCCTTAGATAATACACAGAGATTAAACAAATCCTCCTAAATAGGTTTTACTTGTATATCTGCTGTCTTCTTCCCTTTACAGTCCCCTTAAAAGGGGCAGATCATGTTAAAAATCTTTCTTAGTATGTCAGCAGCACAGAGGAGAGGGCAGAGAGACTGCTGTAAACAGTGTGCAAGAGCTGGTTGGAGGAAAGGCACCCCCCCCCCTCTCCATATAGCAGAAGAACTGTGTTCTGAATAGACAAGCTCTGTTTTGAGCTCTCCCTACCGACACAAATCTTAGGTGTCGGAAAACTTCTCAGAAGTGCTGATAAAGGAAGGAAGCACCAGAGAGAAACAACACTTAGAGCTTTGGAGAGAGATAAGTAAAGACTACAGATATACATGCTTTGCTCAAATTCTATGACTGGGGTTTACAACCACTTAAAATAACATAAATTTTTGATTGAACAGAGGTATCTAGAACGAAAGCCCTAATGTATAAAACATTTACAGCTAGGCCAACAGTTTGAATTGAAAGAAGTAGGGCTGAAAACATTTTTGGTATGTCTAGTATGGTAGATAGTTTCTTTTCAGTGGAGACCGTGCCTGTTAAAATAAGAAAAAAAAAAAAAAAGTAGATATTACCTTTAAAGATCTGACTGAGGTCTGATGTATTTCCCACTGGGTTTTTGAATTTTACATTTTTATCAGTCCACCAAGCAATCCCTTTCTTGGTTAATTGAATAGGCTCCTCTACTCCATCTGTGATCCGATATAAGCGAAGACTGTCTAGAGCAAAAAAGTTATCACAAGCAATCAATGATGATAGAGCAGCAACACAAAATTAGCTGCAAGCAGATCACCCTTTTAGTGGTAGTAAGTGACCAAGGAAGAACAAGTGCCTAAGCAGCATTTTGCCAAAACAATAATCTGTGCCCGATTTTCAGTAAATGGTCCCAATAGTAAAACGTCTGCAGGAAACTAACATCCATAGCTACACACAAAGATGAGATGGCAGGCAGGGTTTTTATGGCATGAAATTCTTCCCTCTGCCTGTCAGCAGTGATATACACTGAGCCACACCAAAGTATATTACAGCACCTGCTCTGTGCCTTGGTGACATGGCTACCATGCGCATGCGTGGGAGTGACACCCTTGTGGCCTGGCCACTCAAGCGGTTCAACAGGGCAAACCTGTAAGGAGGACTGTATGAAGATGGAAGTGCTCCGGCACTACCAGCGCAGTGCTGGAGGGCTTCCTATGACAGGCAAGTTTGTCATAATTTGCTAGTATGGAGCACATACTAGCACATTATGGCATAAATGGTCAAATAGGTGGAAATGGCACTGCAAAGTGTCTGGGGAAATGATAAAAATTACTCCACACCTCCTAGGTCAATAAACATGAGACGCTCTAAAATGTGCCTGTCCCTTTAAATGCCACAATTCATATAAAAATGATTTCATAGATTAAATGTGCAAGTAAATTCATATTAAAATTTTAAAATTCATAGTCTACACGTGCAAATGAAATCCCCACCAATACTACAGTGTACATAAAAGTGCGAGGAATAAAGTGTCAAAGTGCTGCAGTGCTTATGAAACCATTGAAACTATACATATTTAAAGTGCACCTTGTAAAAAAATATGCATCATAAAAGTCCACATACGCATAAGGCCATAAGAATTTCATGAATGTTCATAATTCATATGTATTTTATAATGAGTGACCAGTGCTCTTAATATCCACACTTGTGAGAACGTGCATCCACAAGTGCTCCCCCTCTGGATCCTCACTCACTAGATACTATAGCCCCAACCGGGGGGCTATAAGCCTTCCAACAGGTACCGCGTAACCTCCTCAGTATGAAGCATGCATCTTCTCTCAAACGGCCACCACCAATACGCTCATGCAAGGGTTAGGACATAGGCAAATCCGCATATGAAAAGTGTTTATTAAAATCAATTTGCTATGCGCTTACATAAAAAAAAAATACAAAGCCTGAAATCAATATGTCCGGGACGGCGGGCATTCCCTGGGACACGCACGCCATCCCAGACATATTGATTTCCAAGGTTTGTTATGGGTTTTTTTTTAACATGCAAGTGCATTTTTTTATATGCAGATTTACACCATTTGATTTGCCCATGTCCTTCTGATGCCCCATACACACAATCGTTTTTCATGCCGTTAAAAATGCCATTTTTAAAAATGGGCATTAAAACCGATCGTGTGTATGCTCCAGAGCATTTTTAACGACGTGAAAAACGGGCATTAAAATTTTCGAACATGCTCTATTTTTTCACGTCGTTTTTCATGTCGTTTTTTTTAACGACGTGAAAAACGATAGTGTGTATGCTTTTACGAGGTGAAAAAAAACACGCATGCTCAGAATCAAGTATGAGACGGGAGCGCTTGTTCTGGTAAAACTAGCATTTGTAATGGAGATAGCACATTCGTCACGCTGTAACGGACTGAAAAGCACGAGGCTGAAAAGCGCGAATCGTCGCTCAACAAACTTTACTAACATGAAGGGTGGCGGCATCCGAACGGAACTTCCCCTTTATAGTGCCGTCGTACATCACTGCGCTTTGCTTGAACGTTTTTTAAAATGATCGTGTGTACGCAAGACAGGCTTGAGAGGAAACATGAAAAAAAAACGACGAGAAAAACTTTGGTTTAAAAAAATGGAATGAAAAACGATTGTGTGTACGCCGCATAACCCTTGTATGAGTGTATTCTTGGTGGTGGCCGTGGAGAGAAGATACATACTTCACACGGAGGAGGTTACACAGTACCTATTGGAAGGATTATAGTCTCCATTGGGGGGGATTGGGTCCTCACCCACAGGATACTGAGGGGGGAGCACGTGTGCATCCATGGTCTCACAAGAGTGGATATCAAGAGCACTGGTCACTCATAAAACACATATGAATTATGAACTTTCATTAAATGCTCATGTATATGTGGACTTTATGATAAATATTTAAAGTGCACTGTGCCAAAAAATATGTATGTATAGTCTGAATGATTTCATAAGCACTGCAGCACTTTGACACTTTATCCTTGCACTTTTATGTACACTGTAGTATTGGTGGGGATTTCATTTGCACGTTTAGCCTATAAATTTTTCATTTTAAATATGAATTTACTTGAACATTTATTGTATGAAATAATTTTTAAATGGATTGTGACATTTAAAAAAGGGACAGACTAAAGCCGCCTTGGATCATGATAAATGAACGCCTATCAGCGATATTGCTAGACAAACAAGCAAGGTTTGAAATGATCTGGAAAGCCTGGATTAAATATTTTTCTGACCCCTTGTGAGTAACAAGGGTTCAGATAATTCTATAATATTGAGTGCACCCCTTCCCTTTTTTTCCCCCCTCTGGTATCCTACCTTCTTCTCCTATCCTCTTCTTTCTCTTTTCTTTGACTATTATCTCCCTCTATACTCTCCCGGTACCCGTCAGGGAGAGTAACGATATGAAATGTGATACGTTGTATGTACTATATGACGGAAGGTTAGAATATATGGTATGAAAGTTTCTCAAGACCGCTTTGTTTCCATTGAGTACGGGTCAGTAGAAACTGACCTCTAGGTGGGGCCGTCATGGTCTTTCCCCTCCCTTCTACCACTGGGGGTGGGGATGGGGGGAGGGCGACGGGAAGGTCCCGAGTCACTTATGGTTGTTTATAGGGGGTGGCAAAGCTTTCAATTGTATGACAAATTTCAATAAAAATCATTGAAAAAGAAAAAAAGGGACAGACCTTTTAGAGAGTTTCATATTCATTGGCTAAAGACTCTGTGCAGGCAAGTCAAGGTCCTCCACTGAAAACTCACTCATCATGTCTTTATGAACCTTGCTGTGTGCACTGGTGTGCACTGTCATGTTGGAACAGGAAGGGGCCATCCCCAAACTGTTCGCACAAAGTTGGGAGCATGAAATTGTTCAAAATGTCTTCCTATTCTGACGCCTTAGGAGTTCACTTCACTGGAACCAACTCGCTCATCCATGTCTTTATGTACCTTTCTTTGTGCACTGGTCAAAATCATTTGGTGAAGGGGGGGGGGGGGGATTATAGTGTGGGGTTGTTCAAGGGTTGGGCTTGGCCCCTTTGTTCCAGTGAAGTGAACTTCTAAGGCGTCCGAATACGAAGAAATTTTGGACAATTTCATGCTCCCAACTTTGTGGGAACAGTTTAGGGATGGCCCCTTTCTGTTCCAACATGACAGTGCACAAAGCAAAGTCCATGAAGACATGGATGAATGAGTTTGGGGTGAAGGAACTTGACTGGTCTCTACAGAGTCCTGACCTCAACCCGATAGAACACCTTTGGGATGAATTGGAGCAGAGATTGGGAGCCAGGCCTTGTCGTCCACATCAGTGCCTGACCTCACAAATGTGCTTCTGGAAGAATGGTCAAACATTCCCATTGACACACTCCTAAACCTTGTGGACAGCCTTCCCAATAAAGTTGAAGCTGTTATAGCTGCAAAGGGTGGGTCAACTTAATATTGAACCCTACGAACCAGGACTGGGATGCCATTAAAGTTTATGTGTGTGTAAAGGCAGGTGTCCCAATACTTTTAGTAATATAGTGTATTTCCAGTTTAACTGAATAACAACATTTTTCCTGTGATGTTAGTTGGTGTTTTTGGGCCTGGGAGCCATAAAATTGTTTCTCTCTCTCTCTCTCATTGCTTTATCTGGTTACAACTCATTAAATGACAAGAAGTATTCAGAAGTTCCTTTGGTTCTGCTTTATGAAATGTGGATCTAAAAAAAAAAAAAAAAAAAAAAAAAAAAGGACTTACCATTGAACATACTGTTTGCGATGGCACCACAAGGCGCAATAGGCTTATTGTTACTGGTACGATAAGGATCACATTCTTTGCTTGGATTCTAGAGTGTTTAAAATGCATGTAGTTAAAAGACAATTATCAGGACTCACACACATATTATATATTTATTATATACACACACACACACACACACACACACACACACACACACACACAAGAGAACATGAAAAGCAAATGTTCGCTTTCCTCAACAGCAAAATTCATTGTAATTGGTAAATCAAAGTGTCAGAGCCTAAGAACTAAACCCTCCTATTCTTTACAGCCAAGGAATCTGCCATCTTACGCTGGCAATACAGTATACAATTTTCTTGTACAGTGGGGAAAATAATTATTTGATCCCCTGCAGATTTTTAAGTTTGCTCACTTACAAAGAAATTAATGGTCTATAATTCTTATCAGAAGTGTATTTTAAATAATAGAGACAGAATATCAACCAAAAATCCAGACAAAACACATTATATAAATGTTATGAATTGAGTTACAGTTCAGTGAGTAAAATACGTATTTGATCCCTGAGCAAAACAGGATTTAGTACTTGGTGGAGAAACCCTTGTTGGCAAGCACAGAAGTCATTTTCATAGCTACAACATGAGGGTGCGTATCCCACCGCACCTAAGCAAACTGGTCTTAAAAATTAGCTTTTATTAATTCACAAATATAATAGAGAAAAAGTGTGTGAAAGAATGTATCGTGTTTTTACTGAAAGGGGGCACCTCAAAAAATTAAAGATGAGAAATTACCACAGTGATCACCATCTAACCATGGGTCTTTAATACTGCAAATATCATCCCTGCTTCTAATCTAAACAGGATCTCTCAGGCTGTATAGTAGCACTAGTGAAAAAATTGTATAAAAAGGAACAATCAAACCAAACTAGTGATAAATTTATAAAAGCTGCTGTTTGTGAGGAAAAAAGTGAAGAGAGAAATTAACTAATAATTAATTGATTTAAATCGTGCTTGTTTCTAAGTGAAACAAATTCAAGTGTAACCAATCACACGTAATAATTTGTTAGCAAAACAAAAACAAACGTGTATAACATCCAATAATGTTGACAAAAATAATAAAAATAAAATAAGAATCAAAAAAAGGGATTTTTATAACAGCTTACCTGTAAAATCCTTTTCTTGGAGTACATCACGGGACACAGAGCGACATAGTCATTACTAATGGGTTATATAGATACCGTCAGGTGCTGGCACTGGCAACTTCCAAACCGGAAGTACCCTCCCCTATATAAGCCCCTCCCATCCGGGAGCACCTCAGTTTTATAGCAAAGCAATAAGTGTCCCAAAAAGAGGGGTGGGAGCTCTGTGTCCCGTGATGTACTCCAAGAAAAGGATTTTACAGGTAAGCTGTTATAAAAATCCCTTTTTCTTTTTCGTACATCACGGGACACAGAGCGACTTAGTCATTACTAATGGGACGTCCCAAAGCAATGCCAAATGAGGGGAGGGATACATAAGCTGGGCGCCATCAGGCATGAGGATCTTTTGCGGCCTGCAACACACTGCGCCCAAAGGCGACATCCTCCTGACTTCTAACGTCTACATGGTAGAATCTAGTAAACGTGTGTACCGAAGACCATGTTGCGGCCTTACATACTTGAGCCAGGGAGGCCTGGTGATGCACTGCCCATGAAGTTCCAACTGCTCTTGTGGAGTGCGCCCTAACTTTGAACGGAGGCGGTCTCTTTCTCAAGCCATAGGCTTGTATTATGACCTGTCGAATCCACTTGGCTAAAGTAGATTTTGATGCTGCCTGACCCTTTCTAGGGCCTTCCGGCAGAATAAACAAAGTATCCGTTCTGAGAATCTGAGCAGTGGCTTTTAGATAAGCTTTAACTGCTCTTACTACATCCAAAGAATGTAATAACTTTTCCTCTACCGAGCTAGGTTTGGGGAAAAAAGAAGGAAGAACCACATCTTGGTTCAAATTAAACTTCGATACCACCTTGGGAAGAAAGGCTGGATGAGGACGTAATACTACTCTGTCCTTATGGACAACCAGATATGGCTCCTTACAGGACAAGGCGGCTAATTCCGATACTCTTTTAGCCGAACAAACGGCTACTAAGAAAATCAAATTTCCTGGTGAGAAGAATCAAGGAAATGTGTTGCAATGGTTCAAACGGTTGTTTCTGTAGAACCGACAGAACCAGGTTTAAGTCCCAAGGACATACGGGAATACTAACCGGAGGGCTAATACGCATCACTCCTTGTATGAACGCTTTGACTAGTGAATGCGAAGCCAAGGACCTTTGAAAAAAGGCCGAAATCTGACCCTTGATAGTACTCAAGGCCAGCTTCCTATCTACAGCCCACTGTAGGAAGTCCAAAATCCTCCCTATCACGTACTTACGTGGATGCCATTTCTTGGCCTCACACCACGTAATGTACGCTTTCCAGATCCTATAATAGATCTGCCTGGATACCGGCTTCCTGGCATTGATCATGGTAGATACCACAGAATTAGAGAGCCCTCTCTTTTTCAGAATGTGGGCTTCAATAGCCAGGCCGTCAAACCTAGGGCTGGTAAGGAAGGGTGGTATATCGGTCCCTGCGACAGCAGGTCCGGACGATGTGGGAGGGTCCAAGGACTCCTCACTGACATTTTTACAATCTCCGCGTACCATGCCCTTCGGGGCCACGCTGGAGCCACCAAAATCACTGGTTTCTTTTCTACCCTGATTCTGCGGAGTAATCGCGGTAACAATTGTGGCGGTGGGAATGCATATATCAGCTTGAACTGATCCCAAGGGAACACTAGGGCATCCGAGCCGCAAGCTAGGGGATCCCTTGTGCGAGACACAAATCTGTCCACCTTTGCGTTGAATCTGGATGCTAGCAGATCTACATCCGGTGTTCCCCACCGCTGGCATATTGCCTGGAAAACCTCGGGGTGAAGAGACCATTCCCCCGGGCATAATTGTTGGCGACTTAGAAAGTCTGCTCTCCAATTTTCCACTCCTGGGATGAAAACCGCGGATATGGCTGGGACATATTTTTCTGCCCACTCCAGGATGCAATTTGCTTCCCTCTGGGCTGCACGACTCCTGGTGCCACCCTGGTGATTGATATATGCCACTGCTGTGGCATTGTCTGATTGAATTCTGACAGGGGACCCTTGGAGTTTGGATGTCCATGCTACTAGGGCATACCGGGCTGCTCGTATCTCTAAGAGATTGATGGGCAGGGCCTTTTCTGCTTCTGACCACTTGCCCTGGAGAGACCATTGCTCCAGTACTGCCCCCCAGCCTATGAGGCTGGCATCTGTAGTGACCACCTTCCAAGAAACCGGACTGAAGGGTTTCCCTTTTTCCAGATTCTGGGGCACCAACCACCAATGGAGGCTCTTGCGAACGGAAGGGGACAGGGACATTGGTAAGTCTAAAGCCTGAACTTTTTTGTTCCAGGCTGACAGTATGGCCTTTTGCAAATTCCTTGAATGGAATTGACCGTAGGGTACCGCTTCGAATGAAGCCACCATTTTTCCCAGCAGCCTCATGCAGAGGCGTATCGATGGTTTTCTTTTTGTACCCACTAAGTGGGTCAAATCTTTTAAAGACGACACCTTCTCTGGGAGGTAAGAAAATCTTTCTCTGATTTGAATCCAGCCTTAGCCCTAAGCATTCCAGACTTTTGACTGGTCTTAGAGCTGACTTGTCCCGGTTGATAATCCAACCGTGATATTCCAGATACTTGATTGTCTTGTGAATAGCTACTTCCAGCTTTTCCACTGAGTGGTCTATTAGTAGCAGGTCGTCTAGATATGCCATTATCGTTACACCTTGTGTTCTTTTTGGCCAATAATGGGGCCAGAATTTTTGTGAACACTCGAGGTGCTGTGGCCAGACCGAAAGGTAAGGCTCTGAACTGAAAATGGCGCCCTTCTACTGCAAAGCGTAGAAATTTCTGGTGGGCCGGAAAGATGGGAATATGCAGATAAGCATCCCTTATGTCGATCGAGGCTAACCATTCCTGCCCTTGTAGGGCGGTGGCCACCGATCGGATCGACTCCATCCGAAAAGTCCTGATATTTAGGAACTTGTTTAGCCCTTTTAGATTTAATATGGGCCTCACGTCCCCATTTGGTTTGGGGACTGTGAAAAGGTTCGAGTAAAACCCGAATCCGCTTTCTTCCAGGGGAACCTTCATGATTACACCTTGGAGCAATAGTTGTTCTAGTGCCAGAAGGAGGGATCCTCTCTTCTGGGGATCTCTTGGCACGTTTGACCTCATAAATTGGGCAGGAGGAGTGCCTTTTAACTCCAGCTTGTATCCCAGACTTACTGCGGAGAGCACCCCTCTGTCTCTGATGGTGTCCCGCCAGGTCTCTGAACAACTGAAGCCTTCCCCCCACCCGATTGAGTGGGGGCAACGCTTCATGACTTGGGGGGAGGTTTTGTACCTCTCTTGATCCAGGGCTTCTTGTTACCCTGTGATTGTCCCTGATTTCTGCCCCCTGAATTTGACCGCGGAGGCCGTCGGAACTGCTTCACAGCCGATGTGCCCGGGACTGGAGAAGTAGGCCTCTTAAAAGAAGGACTTCTACCCTTGTTCTTAACCGGTAAGAGTGAACTTTTACCGGCAGAAATTTTCTGGATATATTTGTCCAGATCTTCTCCAAATAAGCGTTCTCCATGAAATGGGAAGCTAACCAGCAGTTTTTTACAGGGAGCTTCAGCAGACCAGTTTTTGAGCCACAGAAGCCTACGCATATGTACTATAGACAGCGTAAAGCGGGAGGCCTGTTGGATTGTATCCTTTATGGCGTCCACCGCAAAACACAAGGCTCTAGGCAGGTCAGCTAGGGCAAGAGCCTGCTGATCTGGTAAGTCCCTTAAGACTTGTTTCAACTGATCTTTCACTGCTTGGCAGACTCCAATCGCTGCTACCGCAGGTTGTGTCACCATGCTTGCTGTAGAGAAAGCAGATTTTAGTAAAGACTCCAATTTTTTATCTATTGGGTCTTTGAACATTGGAACATTATCTACTGGACATGTCAGTGATTTGTTCACAGAAGAGATGGCTGCGTCCACTGTAGGGACCCTCCATTTTTTTATGAACTTATCCTCCATGGGATAGATCACCGGAAATCTCTTGGGGGGAGCAAATATTTTATCAGGATGCTCCCAATCCTGGTAAATAAGCCCTTCTAATAAAGGGTGGATTGGGAAGGAACAGACAGCCTGGGGAGCTTTTAGCGACCCCAGCGAGGAAACCGTAGTGGATGGTGGTTCCGCCAGAGGCATTTTAAATGCTGTTCGGACCATGTTAGTCAGAGACTGAACCCATAATCTTTCAGCCTGAGATGCTGAGAAAGGTTCTTCCACTGTTGATTCCTCCATAACTGAATCAACCTCATCCTGATCCCCTTCAGGTAGGTCGATCCCTGTGTGGGGCTGTTCCTCCACTAACAGGCACTCTGAAGGAGGAGACGGAGATCGGACGCGCTTTCCCTGTGACAGGGAAGCAGCGATCAATGCTGTTAATCTCTCTTCCAATCCTCCCAGAGTTGAGGATAAAACCTCCTCTGTTATATATACAGGAGCAGGTGGACTGGGGACAGCCGCAGCACCAGGCACTCCTGTGGGGTTTCTACGGCTACTGACCTCTGAATTCTCAGGGGAGATTGGTGCAGTACAAGCATGCCCAATATCCTCAGAGCCCGATGGAGACCCCTTTGGCTTCCTGGAAGACCTATTTCCGGAGCGTCTGGACGACATATCCTATAAGCACAAAGCTGAGGTATTCCCGTCGTCATACACCAATATTGCTGGTAATAGTCTAACACAGTTGCTGCTATATACCAGCTGGTGTCCACTAAAGTGCCTTTCTATGGGGATGCCTGCATCAACCGCCTCTGTGTGCCACTGTTTGTTGCTAGCTCTGTTTGCATCCAGCTGACACTTGTACTGTGTCTTTATACAAGCTGGGACGCCTGAACATGCGCAGAAGCGCCGTGGCGCGCATCGAGCGTCATCCACCCGCCCCGCCCCTTTTTTTTCCATAGGAGGCGCGTGCACGCGCCCGCGCGCGTGCACCATTGGCGCCATTTTCGAAATCAACCAGGGACTAGGAGCCAGGGCCCTTTTTGCCGGAGGGCCTGTGCGGTGGATGAGCGCAGCAACAGGGCAGAGGAAGTGGATTCCCACAGAGAAACTTACCAACTGCCTGGATCTTTTGACTTGAGGAAACCAAAGATCCACATGACAAGAAAAATGGACTACAGCGGCCTCTAGTGGTTTAACACAGGTACCGCGGCCCCTTTTTTTTTTTTCTTGACTACTATTAAAATTTTACATTTTCAGTAGTTACAGGCATACACAGATATTAGCGGGAATACCGTTAGGTAACAGACAGAAAGACAAATTAGGCTTGGGGGTCCCCCAATAGAACCAAGTTCCTGGGGGCCCCCACTTACCTGATCCCCGCCGCAGGACTTTGTTTGGTCCACAGAAGCCCAAACTTCACCTATCACGGCAGGCATTGTAATTAAACCTTCAGGGACCGGGTTCCCAAGGATTCCACTCCCCTGGACCTGTATAGCACCCTGCACAGACAACATCTTGGTCGTGGGTATGACCAGAGCTCTGGATCCCAGGGTCCAGCCCTCCTAAGAGAGGCATTACAGGCAAAACCTTGCTCTTCTGCTGCAAGGCCCGGGTACCGACCGTTTAGCTATGAAGCTTTTTTGGTGGGATCCGGAACAGCTTACTAAGGCCCAAAAGAACCTGTACGCAAGCCCAGTGAAAACACATGTTACTCTTTGGCCAACACCTTAGACACTGGCAAAAAACTGAGGTGCTCCCGGATGGGAGGGGCTTATATAGGGGAGGGTACTTCCGGTTTGGAAGTGGCCAGTGCCAGCACCTGAAGGTAATCTATATAACCCATTAGTAATGACTAAGTCGCTCTGTGTCCCGTGATGTACGAAAAAGAAAATGTCCAATACAAGTTGTGATTATCTGAAAATCAAGCAATGTATGGGTCTTCCAATTCCTGAAGAGCACAAATGACTGTAGATCTTCCACCACCATCACCTTCACACATCCTACTCACAAGTTGTATGGACCCCATTACAGGTAGTGCTATATGGAAATTGCCAATAAGGATTCCTGCAGCCTCAATACCAATCCGACCGACTATCCAATCGATTTTTCCAGGGCACCCCGTTCTAGGAGAGCGCAAACTCAAGTGGATCTTGCCAATGGGGAAATTTGCACCACTGCAATAAAGTTCCTATTGAATATCCAGTGGTCAGAGGAAAAAGGCAGAAAAAGGGGCTTCCATGGTGAAGTATATCAAAAATGTATTTCAAAAAAACTATTTAAAAAAACAGATCACCATTGCAGCTCAAGTTCCATGTGTTAAAGGAACGCCATTAGCGTTCCAGCTGCGTTACAAGCGGCAGAAGTGACGTGTCACGCCCAAAAATCTTACACGTTTCGTCAGTATGCAACTGACATCATCGGAGGTCAAATGATTGGACACGTTACCTCCCTATTCATACAAATCCACCTATTGGAAATATCCAATCTAATGCAATCCTTAACAGGTAATGTATAAAACATTAATTTGACATATTCAAAATTGAAAGAAAAATGTATAGAAATACTTAAGAATATGGAGTTAATACTATAATAAAAATTATATAAAAATAAAAAAAATTATATTAAATTCTCAATTTCCACTACTTATAATAATTGGCCATTAATTTAATATAGATCCTGCCATCTTGTGGAGAAAAAAAATGTATTGCAAGGAAAAGCTTATATATGCTTAAAGAACACCTCATTAGGCCAAAAAATTGAAAAGGGGATACGTCCTTAGCATTGGCCATTAATTTAGTGTGAATCTTGCCATCTTGTGGAAGGAAAAACGAATGGCAAGGAAAAACCTATACAGTATATGCCAAAAAACAAATCATTAGGCCATCTAGTGGCAAAGAGTGAAAAAAGGGGGGAGAAAATGGATACAGAATGACAATACATGATAAATGCTTAAAAATTAGACCAGGGCTTGACAAATTTGCTTGGAATCTAGGAGCCAGCTAAAAAAGTTAGGAGCCAGGAACGCGCACCGTACCGCCGAGCTTGCGCGCAGAAGCGAACGCATACATGAGTAGCGCCCGCATATGAAAGCGGTGTTAAAACCACACGTGAGGTATCGCCGCGATTGGTAGATCGAGAGCAATAATTCTAACCCTAGACCTCCTCTAACTCAAAACATGCAACCTGTAGAATTTTTTAAACGTCGCCATTGGAGATTTAAAGGGTAAAAGTTTGTCGCCATTCCACGAGCGGATGCAAATTTTAAGCGTGACATGTTGGGTATCAATTTACTCAGCGTAACATTATCTTTCACAATATAAAAAAAAAAAAAATTGGGCTAACTTTACTGGTTTTTTTTTTTTTTTAATTAAAAAATAAGACAAGTGTATTTTTTCCCAAAAAAGTGCGCTTGTAAGACCGCTGCGCAAATACGGTGTGACAGAAAGTATTGCAATGTCCGCCATTTTATTCTCTAGGGTGTTAGAATAAAAAATATATATAATGTTTGGGGGTTGTAATTAGAGGGAAGGAGATGGGGCAGTAGAAACAGACAGGGAAACTCCATTAGCATTGCTGGTTGTATGTCATACCAACGGCCACCACAAGATGGCGCCTGATCACAGAAGGAAGCATAGGCCTACAGAGAAGCATAGGCCTGCAGAAGGCTGCAAAGCCGCGGCCTCAATTACCGGCCGGCCTGACGCGATTGCGCGGAGACACAGGATACCCCAGCTGTGCTGCCCCAGGCGCCAGGTCGCTAATTCTAGTCGCAATGGCGACCTGGCGCCCAGGAATTGTCGAGCCCTGAATTAGACAATTTAAATCTATATCCACATTAATTTCTGCAGGAGTGAGTGTATTTAATTTATAAATCCACTCAGTTTCGTTCTTAGACATCTTCTGGATCATGTTCCCTCCCCTCCAATCTGTGTCTTATTTTATCCATTTCCAATAATTTTACTAAACTAGGATCCCTCTAGGATCCCTGTTGTTATGGTATATTCTAAAGTGGGTGGAAAGGCTATGTTTTGGAAACCCCTGTTTTATATTAAGTGTTCATTAATACGGGTGCACAGATTCCTTTTAGTGCGCCCCACGTATTGTAACCTGCACGGACAGGAGATGAGGTAGGTTACATGGGTGGATTTATATGTGATGAATTTTTCAATGTTATATTCGCTTCCTGTACTAAAATGAAGAAAAATTAGAGTTACGCTTACCGGTAACGTCTTTTAGGACAGCCACAAATGAGACATAGGCTCCTCCCCTTCCTCAGGAAACACTGCGCCAGCACATAAATTCTCACTTCCCCCTGCCGGACCTCAGTTTTTTCAAGATCACCTCCAGCCAGCTGGGGAGACACAAGAACACATTAATAACATACTATTACATATCATCATCATGCTCCGGTCTTTAAGAAGACCCCCCCCAATTTTTCGGGTGGGCAACTAGGGCTGTCTTGAAAGACTACTGGAAAAGACGTTACCGGTAAGCGCAACTAATTTTCCCTTTTCGTCTTTCAAGACAGCCACAAATGAGAGGATAGACGAGCACTTACCAGCTAGGGTGGGACTACAGCTTGCAAAACCTTTCTCCCAAAGGCCTGCTCACCTGCCGACACCAGGTCCACTCTGTAGTGTTTTACGAAAGTGGAGTAGCTGGACCAAAGTTGCTGCCTTGCATATCTGTTCTGGCGTTGCTCCAGCCTTTTCTGCCTGCGAAGCTGCCAAAGCTCTAGTAGAGTGTGCCTTTATCCCCATAGGGATTTCTTTCCCAGCTAAAGTATATGCCTGTCCGATGGTCGCTCTGAGCCATCTGGCAATGGTGCGCCGAGATGCTTTGTACCCTTTTTTGGACCCAGAAAACAAAAGAAATAATGAGTCTGACTTTCTAAATGCCTTTGTCAGCTCTAGGTAGTGCAGGATGCATCTCCTGACGTCCAAAGTATGAAAAACGCAACTCCCTTTCTCCTGTGGGGTTGGGACAAAAAGAAGGTAGAACCATTTCCTGACTTCTATGGAATCTCAAAGTCACCTTGGGTAAAAATGCCGGATCGGTCTTAAAAACGACCCGATCTGGGAAAATTAAAAGCAAAAAGGGGGTCTAACAGATAAGGCTCCTCTCTCGCTGACCCTCCTGGCAGTGGTCACTGCAACCAAAAATACTGTTTTTAAGGTCAGTTCCTTTAGTAGACACTCGTCTTAAGGCTCAAAAGGGGTCCCAACTGGGGAAGGTTGGACCTTGAGCTGGTCTCTGCCTAGTTAGAGCCCCGAAGAATCTGACTATCCACGGGTTGGTGGCCAGAGGCTTTTCTAAATATGTGCTGAGATTTGATCCTTGAGGGTACTTATGGATAGCCCCTTATCCGCTCCACATTGTAGGAATTCTAAAATAGCTGTGGGGCTCTGCACCGAACAGGAGCATTCTACGCACCACTCGTTAAAGCGGAGACAGACTTTTCTGTAGATCTGGTGCGTCTTTCTTCCTGCTGTTGATGAGGGTGGAGATTAGTCTCTCTGAAAAACCCTTAGATTTTAGTATGCCCTCCTCAGTAGCCAGGCCGCTAGCATCCATTTGTGTACCTGTGGGCAGAGGACTGGACCCTGTGAGAGGAGATCCTCTTGAGGTGGTAGGAATAGGGGAGGTTGTACAGCAAGCTGTTTGAGAACTGAGAACCATGCCCTCTTGGGCCAATGTGGTGCCACTAAGATCAGAGAAGTGTTCTCTATTTGGAACTTCCTCAGAACTGCCGGTAATACTGGGGGCGGGAAGGCGTAGCATATTCTGAAATGCCAGCTTTGGGTCAATGCGTCCACCCCCAGCGCTCCCTCCTCTGTTTAGGGAGAAAAAACAGGGGGCTTTCGTGTTTTCTTTTGATGTGAAGAGGTCCACCTCCGGTGGTCCCCATCTCTTGGACAAGAGACTGAAGACCTCCTGGTTGAGGACCCATTCGCTCTCTCTGTTGCCTTCGACGGAGAAAGTCTGCCATCACGTTCCTCTCGCCTCTCAGAAATACTGCTGAGAGCGAGAGAGTGTTGATCTCGTCCCAGCCCAGAATGTCTGATGCTAGGGCCGACAGGACTCCGCTTCTCGTGCCGCCCTGCTTGTTTAGGTAAGCTACGGCTGACAAATTGTCTGACCGCACTTGAGTGTGGTGACCTTGGAGTTCCTTCTGGAAAAACCTGAGAGCCAGTCCTACTGCCCTCAGTCCTTTCCAATTGGACAATCTCTTTAGTTCTTTGTCTTTCCAGGTGCCCTGTGCTGGAAGGGAACCCAGGTGTGCCCCCCAGCCTTTTCCACTTGCGTCTGTGGTTACTACTCGAGAAACCGGGATAAGCCACAGACGTCCCTGCGACAGGCTTGTTACCTCCCTCCACCACCAGAGGGATCTCTTTACCTGGTCTGGTACCTGAACCAAGGTGTCTAGTTCCTCTAGGCTGTGGTCCCACACCCTTAGAACGAAGGCCTGCAGGGGGCGAAAGTGTAGTCCTGCCCACTGGACTGCTGGGAGGGTAGATGTCGGTAGACCCAACGTTGACATTAGAGATCTTATAGAGACTTGTTGGTTGCTCTGGAGGGAGGCTACTGCTCTGTCTAGTTTTAAGAGAGTGTTCCTCCCAATGGAGAAAGTCTTAACAGTGTTGAGTCCAACAGGTATCCCAGGTATGTGATACGTTGTGATGGGATCAGGCTGGACTTCTCCAAGTTCAATAGCCACCCCAGGTCTGTTAGGACCTTTTTGTAATTTCCAGATCTCTGGATAGCTGCTCTGGAGATGCTGCAAATAACAGCAGGTCGTCCAGGTATGCCATTATGGATACTCCCTGGAGTCGCACAAATGCCACAGGCTCCGCCAAGACCTTTGTAAATATGCAGGGGGATGAGGATAGCCCGAATAGCAGCGACTGGAACTGTAGATGTATTACTGTTCCATCCAAGTCTACTGCTACTCAGAGAAATCTGAGAGCTTTCTGAGATCGGGACGTGCAGGTACGCATCCCTTAGGTCCAATGATACCATGTAGCGGTTGTGGGGAAGGAGAGCTCTTACTGTAAAAATCGACTCCATGGAGGAAACTTTTGTAGGTGATAGATTTGTTCAGGGGTTTTAAATTCCGAATTAGTCTGAATCTTCCTGAGGGTTTTCTCACAACGAAGACATGAGAATAGAACCCCTCTCCTTCCTCCACCTTTGGAACTCTGCGAACTACGCTTTGGTTCTCTAGATCCCTTAATGCCTCCAACAGGGCTTCGGATTTTGCCTTGCATTTGGGTAGCTGCGTTACCAGGTACCTTTGTGGGGGAGATGTTGCAAATTCCAGGAGGTACCCCCTTCTTATGACCCCCAGGATGAATTGGTTGGGAGAAATTGTCTCCCATTGTGGGAGGAAGGTCCCCAGTCTCCCTCCCACCCTGTCTGGAGGGTCATGGGTTTTTACGGGACTGCTCAGGAGGACAAAAAATAAATAAAAAATCACCCCTCCTCTGCCCTTGCCCTTAGGGGTCCAAGATTTATTTTGCCCTTCTGGTTTGGGGGCCTCCCTTCGTCTTTGCGGACGAAACCCCTTTTTTGTCTGCACTGGGGCCTTCCGTTTGAGTGGAAAATACTTTTTCCTATCTGCCGTGCGGTCCAGGACTATCTCTAGGCCTGGGCCAAAGAGTAGGTCTCCCGTCAGGGGTATCCCACAAACTTGGCTTTAGAGGCGCTGTCCCCTGGCCAAGTTTTTCTGCTCTTCTGGCAGAGTTGGCCAGAGCTGCCGACCTAGCAGACATTCGGACTGATTCTGCTGAAGCATCCGCTATGTATGCGATTCCCTGCATAATTGTAGGGAAGGAAGATAAAATGGTTTCCTTGGCTGTCCCTGCCTCAATGTGCTCTTGGATCTTGGAGAGCCAGTGCTCTAAGTTGCGGGCTAAAACAGTAACAACCATTTCTGGCTTTAAGTTGCCGATTGTAGAGTCCCACGTCTTTTTTAAGAGGGAGTCTATCCTCTTGTCCATGACATCAGCTAAGGCACCCATGTCTTAAAACGCTAGGTCAGTGTGTCTGGAGACCTGGGAGAAGGCCGCGTCTAGTTTGGGGCTCTTATTCCAAATAGACGCGGGATCCTCCGAAAAGGGAAATCTTCTCTTTAGGGACCTAGGAAAAAAAAAAAAAGGGCTTCCTTTCGGGATCCTGTCATTCCTTTTTAACCGTGTTGAGTCGACCAGTACCTCATGTACTGGGAAGACCATTTTATTTTGCTCCCCCAGGCCCCTGTACATATGGTCATTGAGGGTCAGAGGTTTTTTGTCTGTCTGAATGTCGAGGGGTGTGTAAATTGCCCCAAGAGGTCCTTTACCTCATCCAGGGACATTTTATATCTGGAGGGCTTCCTGGACTCACGGTCCTGGCCCTTTCCCTCCGATTCCTCCTGAGAATCAGAGGTGGCACTATCTGGTTGTGCTTGTTCCACACCAGAAGGGCCTGAAGCCTCCTCTGCCCTAGGTGTGATGGCAGGATTGGCAGGTGCAGAGCCCTGAGCCAGTGGCGGGGTTGTATCCTGAAAGACG
Organism: Rana muscosa; assembly: GCA_029206835.1. Lineage (NCBI taxonomy): Eukaryota > Metazoa > Chordata > Amphibia > Anura > Ranidae > Rana > Rana muscosa. The sequence continues at coordinate 580,163,105 of CM055122.1, forward strand.
GGATTAGAAGGGAGTTGCAACTTTTCAAAAAGGGTTTTAAACGATGAAAGGTGGACGAGAGTTCCTTTACAGAAGCTGCTAGTCCTGACTCCTGCTTCGAATCCCTCTCTCTAACCAAGGTGTCTATGCAGTTTTTACATAAGACTTTTTACGCATGACTCCTCTAGAGTGTCCCTTTAGGAGGCACACTTCCTTCTAGAGGCTGCCTCTACCGAGTCTCACGCTGCCTGTGCGCATTCCCGACTCTCTCCAGCTTGTGCCCGGCCCCCTATCAGCTCCGCGAACCAGAAGTCACAGGTCAAAGGGAAAGCATCCGCCCTCCGCCGGAAATGTCACCCGCCGTACGGCCCGCCGGTTTCAAACAATACGGCCTGTACTGTGTACAGGGAGAGCGGAGCTGCCTCACTGCTGCGGCCCTGTGGACGTGATAGGGGTCCCCCTCAGCCTGCAGCCGTGCTCGACGAGGATGGGGTGGCTTCAAAGAGGTGGGTATATAGCACACCTTATACCCTGGAAGCCCCTGCTTCCATTACAGGGTAAACTAAAAGGTTTTGGCCTCAATCTTCCCGACTGACCTGGTTCCTTGCACAGCGTCTCCCCACAGGAGGTCAAGCAGGGGGAAGTGAGAATTTGTGCTGGCGCAGTGTTTCCTGAGGAAGGGGAGGAGCCTATGTCTCTCATTTGTGGCTGTCCTGAAAGACGAAAATTTTTCTTTGGAGGATTCAAAACATTCAGGGCTAGTCTATTCCTTAAATTTGGGGCACGCCTATAAATGAACTTAGGGCGATTGGGAAATAATTTTGTCAAAGTTTTGTCTTTCAACAATATTGCCCAATGTGTTATGGATAAGAAAATTCAGGCATGGTGGGATGTTGCTACATTGGAACAATATATGTTAAAAATAAATAGACACCTATACGTCTACGTTGGGATATTGGTCCAAATGATGGACTAGATGATCCTGATCTAGACATGCAATGGTATAATTTTTTGGAGACGTTTAAAGTAATGGTCGAAAAGGACATTAGATTGATAAAAATTAAAAAGGGAATTAGAAAGGGCAATATTACAATCATTAGAGAAAAAACTTAGCTATTCAACCCGCGGACAAAGGTGGGGGTATTGTGGTCATTAAGAAAGAGAGGACTACATTGAAGAATTAAATAGGTTGGTGGGTGACACCAATAAATACGAAAAAATAAAAGGAGATTCCACCAAAAAATTGAAAGCCTCCCTTAAAGAGATTGTACAGAAGGCAAAAGAAAAAGGAATTGTTACTAAGAAAGAGGCTAGGTACCTTATTCCAGACGATCCAAAACTTCCCATCATATACCAACTACCAAAAATACTTAAGAACTCTAAACACCCACCGGGCAGACCAATCATTAGTAGTATTAATTCAATTTTTTCTATAGTAGACGAATATGTTGATTATTTTTTACAGCCTATTGCTCAAACATATCCCTCCTACTTGAGAGAGAGAGCAAACAGCTCATGAACTTGCTAAAAGACGCCCCAACAAATGATGATACATTAATTGTCACTATTGATGTCAAATCACTTTATACCAACGTGACTAACCACCAGAAAAGCTTTAGACTAGATCCGACCTCAAAAGAGAACAGAAACGGTTCCCGATTGAGGTTTTGGATCTAGCCATGTCCAAAAATTACTTTTTGAGGTCAAAGGAATGGCCAGGGGAGCCAAATACGCTCCCAGCGTAGCAAATATACTAATTAGTCTATGGGAAGAAAGCAGCATTTTTGGAGGTTCCTAAACCTGAAATTGCCTTATATAAAAGAGGTATATAGATGACATTGTGATACTCTTGAATGGCACAGTGGAGGCACTGGACACTTTCCTGAGTGATATTAATAACAATTATTTTGGACCAAAATTAACAAGTAATTTGGATAGATCTGAAAATAAGCTTTCTTGATTTGGTCCTGGTCAAGGCCAATGGGCGCATATTGACAAATACTTATTTCTAGAGTACAGACAGAAATAGTTACATCCCTACGGCTAGCCTGTCATCACCCAAGGTGGTTAAGTGGAGTTCCAAAAGGACAACTTATGAGAATAAGGCGCAATTAATTGTGATAATATGTCTGACTAGCTACACCAGTCAGAGATTGTAGTGAATAACTTTAAAGAGAAGGTATATTGTAATCAAGAACATAGGTCAATTCAATTACAACCCATGCATATGGACAGGAATGCACTTTGAGGATAAACCTAAAAAAGGAAAAATTGGATTTAGATTTTATAGCCTTTTTGACAAATTTTAGGTCGAGATTATAAGAGTCTGGAGAAGGTAATTTTAAAACATTGGCCAATATTGTTGAGAGACCAAACTTTGACAAAATTATTGCCCAATCGCCTCAAGTTCATTTATAGGCGTGCCCCAAATTTAAAGAAATAGACTAGCCCCGAATGTTTTGAATCCTCCAAAGAAAATTGGTACCTTCCTGGATGTAATGGGTTTTTATTACTGTAAAAAGTGTAAAGCTTGTCAACTGACTAGAAACAATGCAAGAAAAGTATCACATTTTCTTCATTTAGTACAGGGAGCGAATATAACATAAAAAATTCATCACATGTAAATCCACCCATGTAACCTACCTCATCTCCTGCCCGTGCGGGTTACAATACTTGGGGCACACTAAAAAGGAATCTGTGCACCCGTATTAATGAACACTTAATATAAAACAGGGGTTTCCAAAACATAGCCTTTCCAACCACTTTAGAATATACCATAACAGGGATCCTAGTTTCGCAAAAATGTTTGGAATAGATAAAATAAGACACAGATTGGAGGGGAGGGAACATGATCCAGAAGATGTCTAAGAACGAAACCGAGTGGATTTATAAATTAAATACACTCACTCCTGTAGGAATTAATGTGGATATAGATTTAAATTGTTATTTGTCTAATTATTAAGCATTTACAATGTATTGCCATTCTGTTAAGGGCATATCCAATTTATTCGTATCCATTTTCTCCCCCCTTTTTCACTCTTTGCCACTAGATGGCCTAATGAGTTGTAGTTTTTTGGCATATATAGGTTTTTCCTTCCACAAGATGGCAGGATTTACATTAAAGGGATGTTCCGGGCAGGAAAAAAAAAATTAAAGCCAGCAGCTACACATACTGCAGCTGCTGGCTTTTAATAAATGGAGACTTACCTGTCCTGGTGTCCCTCGATGTCGGCATCGCGGCTGATGTTTCCCATCAGCTGACGGGTGCTGCCATCGCCATTGCGGGTAAGGAAATCTGGCAGTGTAGCCTTTCGGCTTCACGCCGGGAACCCTACTGCGCATGCGCGAGGCCCGCTCTTCTCTCCTATTAGCCTGGCGGCCAGGGGAGGAGGAGGGAGCCCCGCGGTGACGTCACGGCCGCACTCCCGGAAGTGGGGAAGGATCCTGTCCCCACTCCCTACCCCCCCCCGAAAGGTGCCAATTGTGGCACCGGAGGGGGGGGGGGGATCCGATGAGCGGAAGTTCCACTTTAGGGTGGAACTCCTCTTTAAAATTAAATTAATGGCCAATGCTATCCCCTTTCCATTTTTTTCCCACTAGATGGCCTAATGAGGTATGATTATGTCAGATTTTCGCGACTCAAAGCGATACAATTGTTTTGCATATAAATTTGGCGTTTTATATTGTAGGCCTGTAATTCTTAGTACTAACACACTTATATCTGTCCAAACAAGAGTCCAGTAGACTAGACATCCCGGGTATGATAAAGTTTGAAACACGAAATCATAAAATTTTAATACAATAAAGAAGTATAAATAATAATAAAAATAAATAATAATAATAATAATATGAATTTCCCCACGATTCAATTCTGCAAGTGTTCTAATTTATGATCGCTGTTTTCTAGCTGGTCTAAAACCACTTTTGACGTAAAAGGGACACTTTTTGGTTGCTATGGACAATCTCCAGTTTCCAGGCAGAAAGAACAGTATTTATAATATAAAACTGCATGTAGGGCACTGGACAAACCACTAGGGACAAAAGGGATGTGAAATGATTTCATACAGTAATGTAATCTGTAAGTGTACTGTAAGTGTTATGTTTTGTGTACTTTTTGAATTTGCCGCCAGGCTCCGCCCCGTGACGCTTGCAGGGAACGGAGCCTGGCACACAGAGGCATCGGGCGGAGGACAGAGCCCGCGCACACAGTGGGGGGACATCGCAGGATCCTGGGGACAAGGCAAGTAACCTGCACCAGGATCCTGCAATGCAATCCTGAGTGTGGCTTGGGGATACCGCTAATGGTACTGAAATTTAAACACGATCCACACTCGGGATTACCGCCAGGGAGGTTAACCACCTCAATACCAGGCCTATTCTGGCACTTCTCTCCTTCATGTAAAAATCAATTTTTTTGCTAGAAAATTACTCAGAACCCCCAAACATTCTATATATTTTTTTTTAGCAGACACACTAGGGAATAAAGTGGCGGTCATTGCAACTTTATCTTGCACTGTATTTGCGCAATCATTTTTCAAACGCCTTTTTTTTTGGAAAACAAACGGTCTCATGAATTAAAAAATAACAAAACAGTAGAGTTAGCCCAATTTTTTTGTATAATGTGAAAGATGATGTTACGCCGAGTAGATACCCAACTTGTCACGCTTTAAAATTGCGCACACTCATGGAATGGCGCCAAACTTTGGTACTTAAAAATCTCCTTAGGCGTCACTTTAATTATTTTTTACAGGTTACCAGTTTAGAGTTACAGAGGAGGTCTAGTGCTATATATGTTGCACACGCTCGAACGCACGCAGCGATACCTCACGTGTGGTTTGAATGGCGTTTCCATATGTGGGCGGGACTTGTGTGTGTGTGCTCGCTTCTGAGCGCGAGCTACCGGGGCATTTTAAAAAAAAATTTATTGATCACTTTTATTCCTATTACAAGGATTGTAAACATCCCTTGTAATAGGAATCATTGTGACAGGTCCTCTTTATGGAGAGATGCGGGGTCAATAAGCCCCCATCATCTCTCCTCCAGGCGGAAAAGCATGAGATCGTGGAAAAAAAAAAAAAAAAAAAAAAATCACCGATCTCATGCCGACAGCCGCGATTGCGGCTTTGTTTACTTCCGGGTACCCGGGCGGGGGTGGGGGGTCGTTCACTCCCGTCGCCTATAAGAACGATCAAGCGGCGGAACTGCCGCTATGATCATTCTTATGGTGCGCAGAATCGCCAGCTAAAAAGGATATCTGAATGATGCCTGTAGCTGCAGGCATCATTCAGATATCCCCCCCTAAATACCAGGACGTCATATGACGGCATGCGGTATTGAGGCGGTTAAGCATATATAGGCTTTTCCTTGCCATACATTTTTACACAAGATGGCAGGATCTATATTAAATTAATGGCCAATGATAAAGTAGTGGAAATTGAGAATTTGATATATTTTTTTATATAATTTTTATTATAGTATTTTAACTCCATATTCTTTAATTACTTCTATACATTGTTCTTTCAATTTTGAATACGTCAAATTAATGTTTTATACTTTACCTGTTAAGGATTGCATTAGATGGGATATTTCCAATACGCGGATTTGTATAAATAGGGAGGCAACGTGTCCGATCATTTGACCTCCGAGGACGTCAGTTGCGTGCGGATGAAACGTGCAAGTATTTTGAGCGTGACACGTCACTTCCGCCGTTTTTAACGCAGCTGGAACGCCAACAGCGTTCCTTTAACACATGGAACTTGAGCTGCAATTTTGATCTGTTTTTAACATGTTTTAAAAAAAAAATTGGGAATACATTTTTGATATACCGTATATACTCGAGTATAAGCCGACCTGAATATAAGCCGAGGCACCTCATTTTACCACAAAAAACTGGGAAAACTTATTGACTCGAATATAAGCCTAGGGTGTCCATCTGTATGCCTCACTTTGTCCATGTGCCTGCCTCACTGTGTCCAATCTCCCTACCTGATCTCCGGCGCTGTGTGACTAGACTGACGTTTTACATGGGAGTCTATGGAAGGGGTGCCCGGCTTTAAAAAAAAAATAAAATAAAATAAAATAAAAAAAAAATAAAAAAAAAAAATAAATAAAAAAAAAAAAATCGGTGCTCCCCGGCCGTAGGTCCCCTGAACAACAAACTATGCACACTTGTGGATGAAGAGTGGGGCTACATGTGCGCCAAGTTTGGGGTCCAGGGGACCTACGGCTGCCTGGGATCAGGCACACAAAATGTGAAGATGGACACAGACTCAAGTATAAGCCGAGGGGGGCATATTCAGCACAAAAAAAAAAAAAATGTGCTGAAAAAACTCGGCTTATACTCGAGTATATACGGTACTTCACCATAGAAGCCCTTTTTTCTGACTTTTTTCCTCTGACCACTGGATATTCGATAGGAACTTTATTGCGGTGGTGCAAATTTCCCCATTGGCAAGACTCACTTGAGTATGCGATCTCCTAGAATGGGGTGCCCTGGAAAAATCGATTGGATAGTCGGTCGGATCGGTATTGAGGCTGCAGGAATCCTGATTGCCAATTTCCATATAGCGCTTATGACTACCTGTAATGGGGTCCATACAACTCGTGAGTAGGATGTGTGGAAGGTGATGGTGGTGGAAGATCTACAGTCATTTGTGCTCTTCAGGAATTGGAAGACCCATACATTTCATTGCTTGATTTTCCATACACATTTTATTGTTTGATTTTCAGATAATATTCACAACTCTTATTTTATTTTTATTGTTTTTGTCACAATTATTGGACTTTATATTTGTTATTAGGCTTGTGCAATTCGTTTCGTAACGAATTGAAATTCGTCCGAATTTAGCAACTTTCGGACATTCGGAAGCATTCGAATTTCCGAACAAAGCAATTACGAATAAGACCGAATCCGAAATAAATTATACCGCAAATAGCGAATGCCCGAATGTCTTCGGCATAATTCGTTATGAAAAAGTTACGAATGTACGAATCCATACGAAGCACAATAACACTCACTCTGCTCTGCTCTCTGCTTCTCCCACACCGTGCTGAACTCCCTCTCAAAATGGTGTACAGGGGCGGAGGTTATAGCCGCATGTAAAAAACGAAAGTAAAATACGAGATTTCGAATCCATTCGAAGCACAATAACACTCTGCTCTGCTCTCTGCTTCTCCCTCACCGTGCTGAACCCTCTCAAAATGGTGTACAGGGGCGGAGCCTATAGCCGCATGTTAAAAACGAAAGTAAAATACGAGATTTCGAATCGTTACAAATAACCGCAATGTATTTAGAAAAGTACAAATCCATTCGAAGCACATTAGGCATAATAGGCAGCGTCGTTGTGAGAGAGACACGGAAAATTACGAATCAACGAACCCAAAAAAAGTTACGAAAGTAGGAGTTGTGTCCAGAATCAACGAAAAACAACGTACTCTACCGAAAGTACGAACCCAAAAAAAGTTACGAAAGTAGGAGTTGTGTCCAGAATCAACGAAAAACGTACTCTACCGAAAGTACGAATTATAAAGCAACAAAAAATTCAACGAAAAATGTCGCTTGCAAAAATACGAATGAGTCCGAACACGAAAAATCCCGTCTAGCAAAATTACGAATGATTACGAATCAACAGGACCGGAAAGAAACGAACCGAAACGGAACGAATTTTTCCGTTGTGCACAAGTCTATTTGTTATACACATGTTTTTGTTTTGCTTACAAATTATGTGTGCTTGGTTACACTTGAATTCGTTTCACTTAGAAACCAGCGCGGTTTAAATCACTTAATTATTAGTTGATTTCTCTCTTCTGTATAGTAGAAGTGCCTGATCTGCTGGCTTTGCAAAGGAGGCATAGTGCTCAAAAATAGTGTGGTAGGTGAAAAATTGAGTCATAAAATGGTCGATTTGATATGGAACGGCGCTAAAGAATGTTTTACATGTGGTGTTTTTTTTTGGGCTTTCAGTTCATTCGGCGATTTTTTTTTTTTTTTTTTTTTTTGGTTGGGTATACATGGCTTCAGTGGGGGTATAGCACCTCGGTTTGTTGAGAGATGAATGGTGGTCATTAGAGATTGCATATTATCTACAACAAGGTAGCAATTGTATTACTACCAATATAGATTGGCTGGAGTAGATCTGTAGATTGGATACTACAGATTGTATCATTAGTTCTATTAGCGGAGCTGAGCTGTAGAACTGTTGAAAGAGATATTTATTTTAAACAGCATTTGTCAGGTTATCTACCGAATTGACCGGTAGGGTATTAAAGTAGCCTCCTGCAGCTAGACAGTTAACTGAAAAGCCAGCAGATCAGGTAGTTCTACTATACAGCCAGAGAGATCCTGATTAGGTTCGAAGCAGGGAAGATATTTGCAGCATTAAAGATCCATGGTTATATAGTGACCACCGTGGTAATCTCTCATCTTTCATTTTTTTGAGGTGCCTCATTTAAGTAAAAACACTATTCCATCAACCATAACTCTCTCCAGACAGCGCTGTTGTCCAAGGGTGTCTCTGTTGCTCCTCCACACAGAGGAACCACCCTAGGACAGGAAGTGTTAAACTATCTGGATCTACAAATAATAAAAGCTGTAGTATATTACATTTTTGTTTTAGACATGCTTTAACTTACAAATAGGTACAACTTACCGTCAGGGAGTTTTTGTCTCCATTCAACTGACTGTCATCCCTTGACTTAACATATCGGCGGTGGTTCTGGTAGAAGTTAGACAGTCCATAATACATGAACACATTGCTCTGAAAGAACAAAAAACAAAGTTGCAAATAGTGAGGCCAATAAAACTGTTTAAGATTTATAAAAAGGTTGTCTAAGGATCAGATCGAGTGCAACAGGGAACATGTGTCTTATCCCCACTGGTATTTCTCACCTAGTTGACACGCTTCATTTTTGATGAAGCACTCAGGAACCCAAACTTTATTAGTAAAAACATGAAAATTAGAGTCAAATGTGGCTAACAGCTAGAGATTACTGAGAGTGCACTCGAATATATGGTTCCTGCAGGTTTAGAAGTTACATTAAACAGTCACTCTACCACACTAGCACAGAAAACCTTTTCATATTGCTCTTAACACATAAATGAGGACCAGTGACGCCCCCTAAATGCTTTGATGACTTATTAGAGATAAGACTGGATACAGTTAGGAGTCTGTTAGCTTATGCTTACATCTCTACTGGATACACAAAAGCATCCAGAGACCTTATTACTTGAGGAGTAGTCTGCCCATGCTGTAAAGCTCACCCAGCAGAGACAGTTTGTTGAGGTGAGCAGCTTTGTTGCTGGCAGCTTCAAAGTACGCAGCATAGCAAAGCCATTTCTGATGAAAGCAGAAATCTTTCCATCCTGGCAGTTAGAAGACACTTGGCAGAGCTCTAAACCAAGCATCTAGTGTCTCACATCAAGGTTCAGGTTAATGAAGCCATATGCACATATTGTCTACCTTGATTTACAAGACACAAAAAAGGTCAAAAACAATATGAAAAAGGACAAAAAAGTTAAAGTACAGTGGGGCAAAAAAATATTTAGTCAGCCACCAATTGTGCAAGTTCTCCCACTTAAAAAGATGAGAGAGGCCTGTAATTGTCATCATAGGTATACCTCAACTATGAGAGACAAAATGTGGAAACAAATCCAGACAATCACATTGTCTGATTTGTAAAGATTTTTTTTTGCAAATTATGGTGGAAAATAAGTATTTGGTCACCTACAAGCAAGCAAGATTTCTGGCTCTCACAAACCTGTATCTTCTTCTTTAAGAGGCTCCTCTGTCCTCCACTCATTACCTGTATTAATGGCACCTGTTTGAACTTGTTATCAGTATAAAAGACACCTGTCCACAACATCAAACAGTCACACTCCAAACTCCACTATGGTGAAGACCAAAGAGCTGTCGAAGGACACCATAAACAAAATTGTAGACCTGCACCAGGCTGGGAAGACTGAATCTGCAATAGGCAAGCAGCTTGGTGTGAAGAAATCAACTGTGGGAGCAATAATTAGAAAATGGAAGACATACAAGACCTCTGATAATCTCCCTTGATCTGGGGCTCCACGCAAGATCTCACCCCGTGGGGTCAAAATGATTACAAGAACGGTGAGCAAAAATCCCAGAACCACACGGGGGGACCCAGTGAATGACCTGCAGAGAGCTGGGACCAACGTAACAAAGGCTACCATCAGTAACACACTACGCCGCCAGGGACTCAGATCCTGCAGTGCCAGACGTGTCCCCCTGCTTAAGCCAGTACATGTCCGGGCCCATCTGAGGATTGCTAGAGAGCATTTGGATGATCCAGAAGAGGATTGGGAGAATGTCATATGGTCAGATGAAACCAAAGTAGAACTGTTTGGTAGAAACACAACTCGTCGTGTTCGGAGGAGAGAGAATGCTTAGTTGCAACCAAAGAACACCATACCTACTGTGAAGCATGGGGGTAGCAACATCATGCTTTGGGGCTGTTTCTCTGCAAAGGGAACAGGATGACTGATCCGAGTACATGAAAGAATGAATGGGGCCATGTATCATGAGATTTTGAGTGCAAACCTCCTCCCATCAGCAAGGGCATTGAAGATGAAACATGGCTGGGTCTTTCAGCATGACAATTATCCCAAACACACCGCCCGGGCAATGAAGGAGTGGCTTCGCAAGAAGCATTTCAAGGTCCTGGAGTGGCCTAGCCAGTCTCTAGATCTCAACCCCATAGAAAACCTTTGGAGGGAGTTGAAAGTCTGTGTTGCCCAGCGACAGCCCCAAAACATCACTGCTCTAGAGGAGATCTGCATGGAGGAATGGGCCAACATACCAGCAACAGTGTGTGACAACCTTGTGAAGACTTACAGAAAATGTTTGACCTCTGTCATTGCCAACAAAGGAAATATAACAAAGTATTGAGATTAACTTTTGATATTGACCAAATACTTATTTTCCACCATAATTTGCAAATAAATTCTTTCCAAATCAGACAATGTGATTGTCTGGATTTGTTTCCACATTTTGTCTCTCATAGTTGAGGTACACCTATGATGACAATTACAGGCCTCTCTCATCTTTTTAAGTGGGAAAACTTGCACAATTGGTGGCTGACTAAATACTTTTTTGTCCCACTGTATATGTCATTAAAGCAGTATTAAACCAAAAAGAAAACATTATGTTGCAGCTTACTAATTTTTAGATGTAATGGCTGTATTCAATTTTCTTTTTTTATTTATTCTATCTTCATCTAGTGATCTAGCCAGCAAGTCTGTTTTTCAAAAGAACAAGCACTCCAGCACAATGAATCAGTTACAGAAATGAGACAAACCAATTACCACTGAAAGGGGGGTGCATAAAAATGACCAGTACATATTATACCAAAAAGGAAAAAAACTGCTGTAACGGCTTATTAATTAGTTGCTGCAGTTTGGCTTCAATTTGCTACTGTATTAAAATTAGCTAGTACATTTAACACCCCCCTCTCCAGACTGACAATCCTGCTGTCCAAAAGGTGCCTCCTGTGTGCCTTCATCAAAAGTGTAGGCACCCTAATACAGGATATATGTTATTGGCCAGATCACCAGGTGACAGAGAAAAAAAAGAAAACAAAATGCACCCATCACGTATAATAATTGGTAAGCTGCAAAATATTACATTTTTGGGTTTAATACACCTTTAAAGGAGAAGTATAGCCAAAGCGTTTTTGGCTGTACTTCTGCTATGGATCACAGGAGAGGAGTTCATTCTGCACTCCTGTGACCCGTTTTTCAGCCGACAGCGGGCTAAAGCCCAATGACGGCTGAAATTTAGAGCCATATGGTCAGGATCCACCCATATGCCTGGACTGGCATCAGGCTCAGCCTCTCAGCGAGCTGCCAAGAGCCAGAGCCAGCCCCTCCCATCCCCTCCACAGCCTAACGCTCCAGTGAGTGCTGGAGGGGCAGAGCAGAGAGCGGGTGACTGACAGTCCCCCGTTCTGTGCAGGCTGAAGACTCAGGGCGAAACGATCAGCAGCATTTGATTGCTCAGTTCTCAGCCTGAGAAGGCGGGGAGCAGATGCAGCATCAGATCGACGCTGCATCCACTGAGCCGAGTGGATGTATATATTAATTTTAATGAATCCCATACTTCTCATTTAAGGCATTACCAGTCATACAGATCATGTACAATAACTGTAGTGACATACAGAGGCTTCCAGTTTGCCTGGTTAACATGCTGAACCAATGAGTTCAGTATTTTGTCAAGTCAAAAAGACTCAAAACAAGTACACAGATCAAGCGTTCAACTGCTGAACTTCCTGGTCAATATACTAGTTTCAGGTCAATGTTTTGAAGAAGCCAGACAACTAGCATGGTCAACAAAAGTCAGAAATTGCAGCCTCTGTAGTTCTCACAGCACGAGTTTCCTTTAGGAATAACCATATACAGTGGAACCTTGGTTTAAGAGTAACTTGGTTTGAGAGCAATTTGATTTGCGAGTAACTTTTTTTTTTTTTTATTATTCTGACTCGGTTTGCGAGTGTTATCTTGCAAGACGAGCAGAATTCAACCTAATAGGGCCTGCAGTACCGCATTTGGCCTGACGTGCAGGGGCGCCAGAGCAGAGTCGAACAGTGGCAATCGCAGCCGATCGCCGCCATTCGGCAATGCTCGGAAAGACACAGAAATACACAGAAATACACAGAAAAAGGGATTTTTATAACAGCTTACCTGTAAAATCCTTTTCTTGGAGTACATCACGGGACACAGAGCGACTTAGTCATTACTAATGGGTTATATAGATTACCTTCAGGTGCTGGCACTGGCCACTTCCAAACCGGAAGTACCCTCCCCTATATAAGCCCCTCCCATCCGGGAGCACCTCAGTTTTGTAGCAAAGCAATAAGTGTCCCAAAAAGAGGGGTGGGAGCTCTGTGTCCCGTGATGTACTCCAAGAAAAGGATTTTACAGGTAAGCTGTTATAAAAATCCCTTTTTCTTTTTCGTACATCACGGGACACAGAGCGACTTAGTCATTACTAATGGGACGTCCCAAAGCAATGCCAAATGAGGGGAGGGATACATAAGCTGGGCGCCATCAGGCATGAGGCTCTTTTGCGGCCTGCAACACACTGCGCCCAAAGGCGACATCCTCCTGACTTCTGACGTCTACCTGGTAGAATCTAGTAAACGTGTGTACTAAGGACCATGTTGTGGCCTTACAGACTTGAGCCAGGGAGGCTTGGTGATGCACTGCCCATGAAGTTCCAACTGCTCTTGTGGAGTGCGCCCTAACTTTGAACGGAGGCGGTCTCCTTTTCAAGCCATAGGCTTGTATTATGACCTGTCGAATCCACTTGGCTAAAGTAGATTTTTGATGCTGCCTGACCCTTTCTGGGGCCTTCCGGCAGAACAAACAAAGTATCCGTTCTACGAATCTGAGCAGTGGCTTTAAGATAAGCTTTAACTGCTTTTACTACATCCAAAGAATGCAATAACTTTTCCTCTACCGAACTAGGTTTGGGGAAAAAGGAAGGAAGAACCACATCTTGGTTCAAATGGCACCTCGATACCACCTTAGGAAGAAGGCTGGATGAGGACGTAATACTACTCTGTCCTTATGGATAACCAGATATGGCTCCTTACAGGACAAGGCGGCTAATTCCGATACTCTTCTAGCCGAACAAATGGCTACTAAGAAAATCAATTTCCTGGTGAGAAGAACCAAGGAAATGTGCCGCAATGGTTCAAATGGTTGTTTCTGTAGAACCGACAGAACCAGGTTTAAGTCCCATGGACATATGGGAATACTAACCGGAGGGCTAATACGCATCACTCCTTGTATGAAAGCTTTGACTAATGAATGCAAAGCCAAGGGCCTTTGAAAAAAATATTGACAAGGCCGTCTGACCCTTGATAGTACTCAAGGCAAGCTTCCTATGTACAGCCCACTGTAGAAAGTCCAGAATCCTACCTATTACGTACTTACGTGGATGCCATTTCCTGGCCTCACACCACGTGATGTACGCCTTCTAGATCCTATAATAGATCTGCCTGGATACCAGCTTCCTGGCATTGATCATGGTAGATACCACAGGATTAGAGAGCCCTCTCTTTTTTAGAATGTGGGCTTCAATAGCCAGGCCGTCAAACCTAGGGCTGGTAAGGAAGGGTAGTATATCGGTCCTTGCGAAAGCAGGTCCGGACGATGTGGGAGGGTCCAAGGACTTCCCACTGACATTTTTACAATCTCCGCGTACCATGCCCTTCGGGGCCATGCTGGAGCCACCAGAATCACTGGTTTCTTTTCTACCCTGATTCTGCGGATTAATCGCGGTGGGAATGCATATATCAGCTTGAACTGATCCCAAGGGAACACTAGGGCATCCGAACCGCAAGCTAGGGGATCCTTTGTGCGAGACACAAATCTGTCCACCTTTGCGTTGAATCTGGATGCTAGCAGATCTACATCCGGTGTTCCCCACCGCTGGCATATTGCCTGGAAAACCTCGGGGTGAAGAGACCATTCCCCGGGCATAATTGCTGGCGACTTAAAAAGTCCACTCTCCAATTTTCCACTCCTGGGATGAAAACCGCGGATATGGCTGTGACATACCTTTCTGCCCATTCCAGGATGCAATTCGCTTCCCTCTGGGCTGCACGACTCCTGGTGCCACCCTGGTGATTGATATATGCCACTGCTGTGGCATTGTCTGATTGAATTCTGACAGGTGACCCTTGGAGTTTGGATGTCCATGCTACTAGGGCATACCGGGCTGCTCGTATCTCTAAGAGATTGGTGGGCAGGGCCTTCTCTGCTTCTGACCACTTGCCCTGGAGAGATCATTGCTCCAGTACTGCCCCCCAGCCTATGAGGCTGGCAACTGTAGTGACCACCTTCCAAGAAACCGGACTGAAGGGTTTCCCTTTTTCCAGATTCTGGTACAAACTACCAATGGAGGCTCTTGCGAACGGAAGGGGACAGGGACATTGGTAAGTCTAAAGCCTGAACTTTTTTGTTCCAGGCTGACAGTATGGCCCTCTGCAAGTTCCTTGAATGGAATTGACCGTAGGGTACCGCTTCGAATGAAGCCACCATTTTTCCCAGCAGCCTTATACACAGGCGTATGGATGGTTTTTCTTTTTTGTACCCACTAAGTGGGTCAAATCTTTCAAAGACGACACCTTCTCTGGAGGTAAGAAAATCTTTCTCTGATTTGAATCCAGTCTTAGCCCCCAAGTATTCCAGGCTTTTGACTGGTTTTAGGGCTGACTTGTCTCGGTTGATAATGCAACCGTGAGATTCCAGATACTTGATTATCTTGTGAACGACCACTTCTAGTTTTTTTCACTGAGTGGTCTATCAGCAACAAGTCGTCTAGATATGCCATTATCGTTACACCTTGTGTTCCTAGTTTGGCCAATCGTAGGGCCAGAATTTTTGTGAACACTCGTGGTGCCGTGGCCAGACCGAAAGGTAAGGCTCTGAACTGAAAATGGCGCCCTTCTACTGCAAGGCGTAGAAATTTCTGGTGGGCCGGACAGATGGGAATATGCAAATAAGCATCCCTTATGTCGATCGAGGCTAACCATTCCTGCCCTTGTAGGGCGGTGGCCACCGATCGGATCGACTCCATCCGAAAAAGTCCTGATATGTAGGAACTTGTTTAGCCCTTTTATATTTAATATGGGCCTCATGTCCCCATTTGGTTTGGGGACTGTGACAAGGTTCGAGTAAAACCCGAACCCGTTTTCTTCCAAGGGAACCTTCATGATTACCCTTGGGGCAATAGTTGCTCTAGTGCCAGAAGGAGGGATCCACTCTTCTGGGGATCGCTTGGCACGTTTGACCTTATAAAATGGGCAGGAGGAATGTCTTTTAACTCCAGCCTGTATCCCAGACTTACTGCGGAGATCACCCATCTCTGATGGTGTCCCGCCAGGTCTCTGTGAACAACTGAAGTCTTCCCCTCACCCGATTGAGTGGGGGCAACCCTTCATGACTTAGGGGGAGGTTTTGTACCTCTCTTGACCCAGGGTTTCTTGTTACCCTGTGATTGTCCCTGATTTCTGCCCCCTGGATTTGACCGCGGAGGCCGTCGGAACTGTTTCACAGCCGATGTGCCAGGGACTGGAGAAGTAGGCCTCTTAAAAGAAGGACTTCTACCCTTGTTCTTAACCGGCAAGAGTGTATTTTTACCGGCAGAAGTTTTCTGGATATATTTGTCCAGATCATCTCCAGATAAGCGTTCTCCATGAAATGGGAAGCTAATCAGCAATTTCTTACAGGGAGCTTCAGCAGACCAGTTTTTGAGCCATAGAAGCCTACGCATATGTCTACAGACAGCGTAAAGCGGGATGCCTGTTGGATTGTATCCTTTATGGCGTCCACCGCAACACAAGGCTCTAGGTAGGTCAGCTAGGGCAAGAGCCTGCTGATCTGGTAAGTCCCTTAAGACTTGTTTCAACTGATCTTTCATTGCTTGGCAGACTCCAATCGCTGCTACTGCAGGTTGTGTCACCATGCTTGCTGTAGAGAAAGCAGATTTTAGTAAAGACTCCAATTTTTTATCTATTGGGTCCTTGAACATTGGAACATTATCTACTGGACATGTCAGTGATTTATTTACACAAGAGATGGCTGTGTCCACTGTAGGGACCCTCCATTTTTTTTTATTTTTTTTTATGAACTTATCCTCCATGGGATAGATCACTGGAAATCTCTTGGGGGGAGTAAATATTTTACAGGATGCTCCCAATCCTGGTAAATAAACCCTTCCAATAAAGGGTGGATTGGGAAGGAACAGACAGTCTGGGGAGCTTTCAGCGACCCCAGCGAGGAGACAGTAGTGGTTGATGGTTCCGCCAGAGGCATTTAAAATGCTGCTCGGACCATGTTAGTCAGAGACTGAACCCATAATCTTTCAGCCTGAGATGCTGAGAAAGGTTCTTCCACTGTTGATTCCTCTATAACTTTATCAACCTCACCTGATCCCCTTCAGGTAGGTCGATCTCTGGGACTGTTCCTCCACTAACAGGCACTCTGCAGGAGGAGACGGAGATCGGACGCGCTTTTCCTGTGACAGGGAAGCAGCGATCAATGCTGTTAATCTCTCTTCCAATCCTCCCAGAGTTGAGGATAAAACCTCCTCTGTTATATATATAGGAGCAGGTGGACTGGGGACAGCCGCAGTACCAGGTACTCCTGCGGGGTTCCTACGGCTACTGACCTCTGAAATTTCAGGGAAGATTGGCGCAGTACAGCATGCCCAAAATCCTCAGAGCCCGACGGAGACCCCTTTCGCTTCTTGGAAGATCTATTTCCAGAGCGTCTGGACGACATATCCTATAAGCACAAAGCTGAGGTATTCCCGTCGTCATACACCAATTTTGCTGGTAATAGTCTAACACAGTTGCTGCTATATACCAGCTGGTGTCCACTAAAGTGCCTTTCTATGGGGATGCCTGCATCAACCGCCTCTGTGTGCCACTGTTTGTTGCTAGCTCTGTTTGCATCCAGCTGACACTTTTACTGTGTCTTTATACAAGCTGGGACGCCTGCACATGCGCAGAAGCGCCGTGGCGCGCATCGAGCGTCATCCACCCGCCCCGCCCCTTTTTTTCATAGGAGGCGCGTGCACGCGCCCGCGCGCCATTGGCGCCCTTTTCGAAAATCAATCAGGGACTAGGAGCCAGGGCCCTTTTTGCCGGAGGGCCTGTGCGGTGGATGAGCGCAGCAACAGGGCAGAGGAAGTGGATTCCCACAGAGAAACTTACCAACTGCCTGGATCTTTTGACTTGAGAAAACCAAAGATCCACATGACAAGAAAAATGGACCACAGCGGCCTCTAGTGGTTTAACACAGGTACCGCGGTCCTTTTTTTTTTTTTTTTTCTTGACTACTATTAAAATTTTACATTTTCAGTAGTTACAGGCATACACAGATATTAGCGGGAATACCGTTAGGTAACAGACAGAAAGACAAATTAGGCTTGGGGGTCCCCCAATAGAACCAAGTTCCTGGGGGCCCCCACTTACCTGATCCCCGCCGCAGGACTTTGTTTGGTCCACAGAAGCCCAAACTTCACCTATCACGGCAGGCATTGTAATTAAACCTTCAGGGACCGGGTTCCCAAGGATTCCACTCCCCTGGACCTGTATAGCACCCTGCACAGACAACATCTTGGTCGTGGGTATGACCAGAGCTCTGGATCCCAGGGTCCATCCCTCCTAAGAGAGGCATTACAGGCAAAACCTTGCTCTTCTGCTGCAAGGCCCGGGTACCGACCGTTTAGCTATGAAGCTTTTTTGGTGGGATCCGGAACAGCTTACTGAGGCCCAAAAGAACCTGTACGCAAGCCCAGGAAAACACATGTTACTCTTTGGCCAACACCTTAGACACTGGCAAAAAACTGAGGTGCTCCCGGATGGGAGGGGCTTATATAGGGGAGGGTACTTCCGGTTTGGAAGTGGCCAGTGCCAGCACCTGAAGGTAATCTATATAACCCATTAGTAATGACTAAGTCGCTCTGTGTCCCGTGATGTACGAAAAAGAAATACTCAGTTTCCGAGCCTTTCCGACATTTGCCGAGGTCAGCCGATGTGTCCTTGGGCTTTTTCGGCCGCTTATGAAGCTCTCCAGCGCCCCCCCTCACCTCTGGCCGGATGCGGTATTGCATCCCATTGAAGTCAATGCGGTAGGGCTGCAACTAACGATTATTTTCATAATCGATTAGTTGGCCGATTATTGTTTCGATTACTAACCGTAAAAATAAAAAAATAAGTAATTTTGCTGCATTTTTACTTTTTTGGCCAATTTGTTGTTGGGCAGACTAAAAAACACAAATTGCTGCAAAAACACATTATTACATGCTTTTCTGCAGCTTCTCTATTGAAGTATATTGAACCAAAAAACCAAAATAGCACCGTTTTGCGTTAAAAAATAGTCCTTGCCCTTTCCAAATACGCAGCAGCTGAAAAAATCATGGATGTGAACGTGTCCCGTAGGAAACCATGTAAATGACCTGTAGTGTGTTTCTGCAAAAAGCACCAAAAAAAACAGGAGGTGTGACCCAGGCCTGAGAGGTTTAGTAACATAATGGTGTTAAAAAAACTAAAATTAGTACAAAAAGAGCAAATAATCACTGTAAGGGGTTCATTTTTTACTGTGGGACAGTGAAAGTAATATTTACAGTAGAAATTTGCTCTTTTTGTACTGTAAAAGGGCTAATTTTTGTTTTTTTTTAACCCCATTATGTTACTGGCCGATTAATCGATTATGAAAATAGTAATTGATCAATTTCAATCGATTAGTTGTTTCGGCCCTACAATGCGGAACAAATTATTTTCGTTTCCATTGACTTCAATGGGAAAACTCGCTTTGATATGCGAGTACTTTGGATTACAAGCTTACCCCTGGAACGGATTATGCTCGTAATCCGAGGTTCTACTGTATAATAGGTAGAGCATTTTAAAAATCCTCAGTAATTAGACAAATTAAAAGGAAAACTGTACTAAAATATATATGCAGGCAGCCATTGATTATTTCTTCTCAAAAGGGTTGTTTGATCCACTGGCTTCAAAACTTTCTGAATTACTGCATACTTTTTACGGGTCAGTAAATGTATTGAAGTTAGAAAAAGCCGGGCAACTAGTATTTTCAGAGGAAGGTTCAGCAAGGTGGCCTATGCATGTCCTTTAGGCTGGGTTCACACATTTGCAGAGCGAATTAAAGCTCCGGTTTCCCTGCAAAGAGATATATCAGTTGTTCCTCTTCATTTTAGCTGCAGATCAGCTGAGCAGGGGGGGGGGGGGGGGTGTAGTGAGCAGGGAGAGAGAATGCCTTTTCACAACGGAATGCATCTACGAATCAGATGCTTTCCCATAGAAGACAATGGGCCTGAATTCGCACCCGAGTCGGACCGCACTGCCTAGAAAAACACACACACACGTATTTTGGGCAATGCAGAGCGCGAATGCCCCGCAGATATGTGAACCAGCCTCATTCATATGAATGTATTTAAAAACGTCCTGGAAACCGCATCCAATTCGCATAGGTGTGAACCCAGCCTTAAGCTTTTTTGTTTTAGTCTGAAGGTGACGGCTTTTACTAAAAATAACTCACTGGTGGTTATTTAGCTTCTCGGTAAAATTAAAACTAGATTACTTAAGAAACAACTGTTTTTCAGAACAGGCCTACGTTCTCAGCATTTGACGGAGGGTAGATTAAGCCTGAATTGTGGGTGTTGCAGACCAGACTATAAACAGTGAAATTAGAAGTTTTAGGCCTCATGCACACTGGATGTTAAAATAACATTATAAAAAACGGCAGTAGCTTTGCAGTTGAACAGTTTTTGCAAAAGCGTTCATCAGCGTTTTTCCGCGTGTTTTTTTTCTTTTTCTTCAATGGATGAAAAACGCTGGTGAGCTGCGTTTTGAGCGTTTATCGATCATTATCAGCGTTTAAGCATTTTTACAGCAGAAAAACATCTCTCAGAACCGACTAGTTTTTTTTTTTTTTTTTACTGCTCAAAAACGCCACTGCCCAAAACTGCTGATAACAGCCTATGTGTGCATGGACATAGGATAACATGATTTTTTTACTGCTGTAAAAATGTCCAAAAACATCCAGTGTGCATGAGGCCTTAACATTAGAAAATATCAAAACCTATATAATATTTAACATAAACAATAATGCAGTTACCTCAAATGCAGTTTCCAGAGTAAAATTCATAGTACAATTACATGACTTGTTCCATGAAACATTAACACATCTGTGGCAATCACTATTAGAATCTATCCCAGTGTAGTCAATCTGTAAAAAATAAATAAAAAAAACACAACAATTAGAATTTTAAATAGTTGACATTAGCAAAATGTTGACAGTTTATGCTACCTCTTGCACTAAGACCCCTTTCACACTGGGGCACTTTGCAGGCTCTATAACGCTAAAAATGCCCTGAAAAAGCCGCTGCTGTCTCTCCCGTGTTAAAGCCCCGTGGGCTTTCACACTGGAGCTGTGCGCTAGCAGGACGGTAAAAAAAGTCCTGCTAGCAGCATCTTTGGAGTGGTGTGTATAGCGCTCCTCCACCGCTCCTGCCCATTGAAAGCAATGGGACACTGTGGCTATACCACCGGCAAAGCGCCTCTGCAGAGGCACTTTGCAGTGGTTTTAACCCTTTCTCGGCCGCTAGCGCGCGCGGGGGGGGGGGAGAAGCGCCCCGCTAGCCGCCCGAATGGCCTCGCAAAATTGACAGTAAAGCGCCGCTAAAAATAGCGGCGCTTTACCGCCGACGCACCCACCGCCCCAGCGTGAAGGGGGCCAAACAGATTTATGATATAACAGCTTACAAAGGAAAAGAAAATATGTAAAATATTTGAAGTTATATGGAGAAAAAAAAATAAAAAAAAATAAAAAGGGGAGACAAAGTTGGATTTACTAAAAGAGTTGAAAATCTTTACTCAAATTGTAGCCGGGTTCCCCTTGACTACCCAGTCACATGCAGAAATAAACAGGGATTTTCTTTTCATGTAAATATTGACATAATTTACGGAGCAAAGATTCTCAACTGCTTCAGTAAATCAGCCGCATAGTATAAAGCTCCATTCACATTAGCAAGTCTCCAAAGTCGCACTATTTCCAGTGTAACACTTGAGCGATTTTGATCCGACTTCTATGGATCAAAGTCACACCAAATTTAATGGGTGCTATTTTGAAAAGAATTGGGTGTAATTTGTCATGCAACTGATGTCCAAAGTTACCTGGCGAATTGCACAAGTGTGAATGGAGACTGAATGAGCAATTATTGGTATGCAAATAATCTTTTAAAAGTATTGTATTTAGATTCCTCCAGCCCGTGTCTTAAAATAACAGGGAGGTGAAGCCTCCATCAATCAAGATATAATATCCCACCCCATTGTGGTTAGCTGCTTAGTGGGCATGGAGGAGGAGGGGGGGGGGGGGAGGGAGAGAAGCGTTATTTACCACTGTGTATACGCCCACATGTGTGACTCTTTAATCACATGGGCTGCTCAGAACAGATAGGGAGGAAATGCTCAGAGTAGAAAATACACTGAAAACTGACTATGTGCACTAGCTGGCTACATTGCTCTGCAAAATTCCCAACTACAGTGCTGACATGGACAAGGGGAGGGATAGAGAACAGAAGGATCAACCCTTTTTTTGCAGAATAAAGAAAATGAATCTCAGTGACTGGAGTATGAACAGCATGTGATGCAACATGTATTGATAGTTTTTAACTACCAGCCAATTACAGAATACCACCATCTCACAAAATAAAATGTTTTTAGCATACTTATGCAAATATCTTCTCACACCTGCCCATCCCCATGCTAACAATCATGTCTGCTGGTGAAAGTAAAGTCAGCAGGTTCAAAGTTATGCTGATAATTTTTTTATGGATAGACAGGGAAGCATGCTCACAATCAATGATTTAACAAATAAAATAAAACGTTTTTTTTTTTTGATTTTTATCAAATTTATTTTAATAAAATGCCTTTGGATTTAAAAATCCAAACAATCGTTTTCCATTTCAGATACATTAATAATTTAGTTTATTCAGCATGAAATGGAGCTTGGTTATGTAGCATGAGGCTGTATATTCTGCAATATTTACATTTTTGGTAAACTCATTCAATGAATCCAAGCTCTGCAAGTTAAGATAACATGCACTGCATTGATGCTTTCACACATAGGTACAGTAACCATGAGATAAGACAAAGTTCAGGAATATTCCTTTATCCCATCATTTTACAAATCTATGACAGCTTAGTATTCTAAATAGGAACCTTCATTTTGTTTGCAAATATTAAAAAGGAGTCCCTACATTTAAAGAGCACCTGTCATTTCAGAGCCATCATGGCAGCTTCTGTTAGCGGGCACCCACTCACCTGCTGCCGCCACGCCCCTCACCTTGTTGTGTCACTGCTGCATCACCAGCCGTCCCATTAAAAACTGAATGGGACTGTCAGTGAATCAACAGCAGGTCAGAGGAGGAGCCGCTGGGGAACAGAGATGACAGTTGCTCTTTAAAAATTATGATTTAAATCGATCCTTTTTACTAGGGATTTAAATCGTGATTTAAATCAAATCCACCCTGCGTCCAATCAACTGAATTTACCACAGGTGGACTCCAATCAAGTTGTAGAAACATCTCAAGGATGATCAGTGGAAACAGGATGCACCTGAGCTCAATTTTGAATGTCATGGCAAAGGTTGTGAATATTTAGAGCCCTTTCACACTATGCCGCCCTGAGCGTCAGCAGTAAAACGCCGCTATTTTTAGCGGCGCTTTACTGTCGGATTTTTGGTGCATTTCGGCCGCTAGCGGGGTACCTTTAACCCCCGCTAGCGGCCAGAAAAAAAGGGTTAAAACCGTCCGCAATGCGCCGCTACAGCGGCGTTTTGCCGGCGCTGCCCATTGATTTCAACGGGCAGGACCACATTAGGAGCAGTGAGTTCACCTGCTGGCAGGACATTTTCTGACGCCCTGCCAGCGCACCGCTCCAGTGTGAAAGCCCTCGGACTTTCACACTGGAGTGAATGGAGCAGCTGTTTTAGGGCGGTTTGCAGGTGCTATTTTTAACATTATAGCGCCTGCAAAACGCCCCCAGTGTGAAAGGGGTCTTATGTACATGGGATTTTTTTCATTTTTAAATAAATTTGCAAAGATTTCAAACAAACTTCTTCCACGTTTTCATTATGGGGTATTATTTGTAGTATTTTGAAGAAAATAATGAATTTAATCCATTTTGGAAAAAGACTAACATAACAAAATGTTGAAAAACTGAAGCGATGTGAATACTTTCTGGATGCTCTTTAAATATGTAAGCATTGATTTGTAAAGGGGTTAAAATAGCAGTGATCTCTAGCAGTCTCATGCAATGTGTCTTCAAGTCTATGACCGTCCCTCAAGCACCTCCCTAGTCTCGAACAACTCTTAGGCCGGGTTCACACTGGTGCGACAAACGCTCCGACATTGGGAGCTCATGTCGCATGACGTGTGAAAATCAATGTTTCCCTATGGGAGCCGTCTTAACTGGTCCGACACATGTCGGTCCGACTTTGAAAATGCTCCCTGTACTACTTTGGTCCGACTTTGATCTGACTTCAGCCCATTGAATATCATTGAAGTCGGATCAAAGTCGGAACGCCGTCTTGCATGCTCCGACTTTGGCATGCGACTTGTGCTCTGCCATTCTCGAGGGGGGAATTCCATGACAAATTTTACATAAAAAACCGGCATGGGTTCCCCCTCCAGGAGCATACCAGGCCCTTCGGTCTAGTATGGATTTAAAGGGGAACACTCTACGCCGAAAAAACGGCGTGGGGGTCCCCCCAAAATCCATACCAGCCTGCATGGTAGGTTGGCATGCAGCCTGGCCGGTCTGTGACGTCATAAGAGGCGGTGTCACATCACCCGGTGACCACGCCCCATGCCTATATAAATCATTGCGCACCGCACACGCGGCATTACAGCGGTAGAGAACGTTGTGTCAACATTGGGACAAGACGACGCAGAAGACCGGATTAAAACCGTCCGCAATGCGACGCTACAGCAGCGTTTTGCTGGCGCTGCCCATTGATTTCAACGGGCAGGAGCGCATTAGGAACGGTGAGTTCACCGCCCTGCTAGCGTACCACTCCAGTAAAAGAGCTGGCAGAATATAGCGGCGGAGCCTGCCAGAAGGCAGAAAGCACCGGAGAGCGGGAGAAGAACCAGAGAGTGCGGAGAAGGCATGGGAGAGCGGGAGAAGAGGCCGGAGAGACCCCGGAAGTCGGAAGACCACCCCCGGAGCTGCCTAATAAATGACTTTAAAAACCGGTCTAGTGTTTTTTTTTCCCCCCCAGGTGAATAGGTAGGGGGTACGATGTACCCCATACTCACATAGGGTGGGGGGCCGGGATCTGGAGGCCCCCTTATTAAAGGGGGCTTCCGGATTCCGATAAGCCCCCCGCCCGCAGACCCCGACATCCATCGGCCAGGGTTGTCAGGAAGAGGCCCTTGTCCTCATAAACCCCAAAGCACCGACCCCTCCATGTTGAGGGCATGCGGCCTGGTACGGTTCAGGAGGGGGGGGTGCTCGCTCGTCCCCACCCCCTTCCTGACCGGCCAGGCTGCGTGCTCGGATAAGGGTCTGGTATGGATTTTGGGGGGACCCCACGCCGTTTTTTCTGTGTAGGGGGTCCCCCTTAAAATCCATACTAGACCGAAGGGCCCGGTATGCTCCTGGGAGGGGGAACCCATGCCAGTTTTTTTATTTAAAATATGGCGTGTAGCTTCCCCTCAAGATTCATACTAAACACGGTGCCTGGTATTGGCGGGGATCCAAGTCGGATCCCCGTTCATTGAAAGTCGGACATGTCGGCTTCAAGTCACAGGGCAAAGTCGGATCCAAAGTAGGACAAGTGTCGTGTCGCACCAGTGTGAACCCGGCCTCATAGCAACTTCACAATTTCCTGCTGCAGTCTGACAGCTTTTTGCAGCATTACATTTACTGAATATTATGCAGCCCTCTGGCGATGTCCCTTATATTATGGGAGGTAATCATCACTGGTCTAGCAACTTGAACAGTGGCTGAATGGCCCAACCAATATTTCAGAAACTTTAAAAAAGGAAGTCAAAGAAGTGTTTTGCCTATATCTAGTATAGCTAAAAGGCGCACATACATGGACACCTTTATGCTGCTGCTGTATATTGTTTTTTTTCCCCATGTGGAAGCAAGTAACCACGTCAATTTATATAGGCAAAGTCAGCGTGAAACTAAAAAAGAGGAAAAAAAGGGACTAGCCAACGATATCTTTTTCAGATTTTGTCATCACTTTGTATTATTCTAATTAAAAAAAATAAAAATTGTTTGGCCAAAGATTTCCTGATGCACGGATTTGATCCGATGTGATAAAAATAAGCAGTTATGGAAATTCTTGACTACACAAATACCAGACTAAAAATAAAGACACACTATTCCAGAAATAAACAGCAATATTTACAACAGAGATACACAAATCATATCGCACGACCTCCAGGACATAGAGTTCCTGGCGCCGGGCACATTTTTTTTTTTTTGTTTTGCTTTTTACATTTAGCCCTGCTGTGGGCAAACAGCACGGTTTACGTTATTTTCAGCTGGCGTTTCCCTTTGCACTAAAAGCAATCCAAGCGGCTGATTTTCTCCCCCCCCCCCGATCCAGAAGGTCACGCGGCTGGCTATGGAGGAGAGACCAGGATCTAGGAGTGACGTCATGACTTTCGGTTTATGACGGAATGTAAACCATTTTTCTTTTTTGGAAAGCATCAAATCAGGTTTTTTTTTTGAACTCATGCTTTTAAGGGTAGAGGAGAGATCGGGGGACTTATAGACCCCAGACATCTCCATAAAGGAGGACCTAGCTTTATTATCACAAGGGATGTTTACATTTATTGTAATAGCAATAACAGCGATCAAAAAGACAAAACAAAAAAAAAAACAAAAAAAAAAAACACAACAACATTTAAAAAAAAGGGACAGTGTAAAAATAAAATGTTTAGTACAATAAATACATAGAAAAACAATATTTTAAAGCACCCCCATCCCCAGGCGCAGAGGCAAATGCATACGTAGGTTGGGCATGCTTATGGTAACTGTTTGTACCACTAATGTGAGGTATCACCACCAAACGTTATAGCGAGAGCAATAATTCTAGCGCTAACCTTCTCTGTAACTCTAAACTGGTAACCTTTAAAAAAAAAATTAATAAAAAAAATAATCCAAGCGTCGCCTATGGAGTTTTTTTAAGCACCGGAATTTGTTGCCATTCCCTGAGCGTGCGCAATTTTAATGTTAGGTATTTAAACTTGACGAAAAAAATCATATTTTACCCCAAAAAAATAGGGTTATAGTGTGTGTGTTTTTTTTTTCTTTTTTTGCATTAGAGTGTACAAAATTGCATTTGAAAAACACGCAAATACTGTGCGACATAAAAATTGCAACGACCGCTATTTTATTCTCTAGAGCAGTGATGGCGAACCTTGGCACTCCAGATGTTTTGGAACTACATTTCCCATGATGCTCAGCTACACTGCAGAGTGCATGAGCATCATGGGAAATGTAGTTCCAAAACATCTGGGGTGCCACGGTTCGCCATCACTGCTCTAGGGTTTCTGCTAAAAAAAAAAAAAAAAAAAAAAATTAATTATATATAATGTTTACAGGTTCTAAACAACTTACTAGCAAAAAAATACTGATTTTAATAAGACCTGGTCTTTAAACTGGCTAATGGGGCAAACATCAAAGCTTGATTTGGCTGCGCAGCATGCGCTTATACTGAGCACCCAAATGTTTTCATGCGCGAGGGTAACCTGAAGGAAAAATAGGATTTTTGTACTCACCGTAAAATCCATTTCTCTGACGTCCATGGACTGACACAGCTGGATACTGTAAACGTGTGGGTATATGTCCCTGCTCACAGGAGAAGATCTAGGCAGAATGTTAGATGTTAAAACATTCTAGAACAAACCAGAGCTGAACAGCCCCGCCCAGGGGGGCGGTCCCTCCGGACAATACCCTCCCACCTGCAGCTAGCAGACCTCAGTTCGTAACAAAGCAGTACAAACCTTAAAAGGAAGGGTGGGTGCTGTGTCAGTCCATGGACGTCAGAGAAATGGATTTTACGGCGAGTACAAAAATCCTATTTTCTCTTATCGTCCATGGACTGACACAGCTGGATACTGTAAACGTGTGGGACGTCCCAAAGCAGTATCAGAAGGGTGGGAGCGGTAGCAAAGGAACAACCAAAACTTCACTCCAAACAAGCAGAGCTCCTCAACGGAGGAGTTGCGACATTAAACAGCAGCCTGCAATGCTTTGTGGCCGAAGGGAGCATCCAAAGATGCAGCCACATCAACCTTATAAAATCTTGAAAAGGTATGAACGGACGACCAGGTCGTCGCCTTGCACACTTGTGCAACCGACGCTTGATGTCGGAAGGCCCGGGAAGCACCAATTGCCTTGGTGGAATGCGCCGCAACCGGAAAGGAAGGCGCCTGCCCCTTAAGGGCATAGGCCTGTATGACGGTCTGCCTGATCCACCTAAAGACGGTGGCAGACGACACCGCTCGGCCCTGTTTTGGACCAGACACAGATTTCCGAATGGAAACAGTAGCAGACAGGTACACTCGTAAGGCTTGTACCCATCTTAATGTATGAAGCACAAACTCTCAGGGATGCGATGGGTGAGGACACAAGGACGGAAGAACAATGTCCTTCTTAAGGTGAAAGGCCAAGACCATCCTTAGAAAAGAAGGATGGTCGTGGGCGCAACACCAACATATCCTTATGGAGGACCAAGTAAGGCGACTTGCCGGACAAGGCCAGCAACTCAGACACCCGTCTAACCAAAGCAATGGCCACTAAGGCCAACTTCCAGGACAAGGTCAAGAGAGGAATCTCTCTGATATTCTCAAAGGGATGTTCTTGGAGAACCGAGATGCATCAAAATCAGATCCCAAGTAGGGAGAGGAGGCTTGACAGGGGGGATCACATGGCGAACCCCCTGCACAAAAGGTGCTAATCAAGGAATGGCCCGGTAGCGGTCGTTGAAAAAGACAGCCCGGGCCGAAATCCGACCCTCAAAAAAGGTATGCAAGGCCAGCTTTTGGGTCACACCACGCTGTAAGAACAGCAAAATCCTGGGAACGGAATACATCCGAGGATGCCACTCAAGTTCCTCGCACATAGCGATGTAAGCCTTCTAGGTACGGTGAGATATCTTTCTGGAGGAAGATTCCCGTGTCAACAACATAGAAGAGATGACCGAATACGAGAGAACTCGGTCCTTCAGCACCTGGCTTTAACAGCCATGCCATTAAAGCCAAGGACTGTAAAGCAGGATGAAGTATGGGATCATGAGACAGAAGGTCCACCCCAATAGGCCGTCGCCAGGAATGTCTGCGACTAGCCGAAGTAGATCGGCGTACCAATGTCGCCGTTCCAGAGCACTGGAATGGCCTCAGCCCCTACTCTGCGAAGCCGGCGAGGCAACAACAGTAGCGGAGGGTAAGCATATATCAGGTGATACTGCCCCCACGGGCTTCCAACGCGTCTGACGCGTCCGCCCAGGGGTCCCTGGACCTGACCACGATCTTGCCACCTTGCGAGTGAGTCGAGAGGCCACAAGGTCCACTTCCAGTGCCCCACCTCCGGTAAAGAAGGTGGAAACACCTCCGGATGCAAGGACCCTTTGCCTGCAATGCACACGGCCGATAGGACCGTCTTGCAGCGAGATGTATGAAAATCCCAAAGAGACTCTGCAATGTATCGGAGAAGGGAGGCCCCAGTGTACAGGGTGCCTCAAATGTTGGCCAATAAAGGCAACTTGACGGAACTTCCCTAGAAACTCGGTCAGAGGACTAGTACCTCAGCCTCCACAGGTGGCGCAAACCCACCCCGGCACAGAGACCCTAAAGGCTAAAGCAGTTGTAGTGCACCTGCTAGACGACTGATGGATGAAGCAGAGGCTTTTGCCCAGCCATTGAGCTATAAAAAATGCCAGAGACGCAGCCACTAACGGGCGTAACGCTAACCCCAACCTGGCGAACACAGTCCAAGCCAGCGCTTCTGATCACCACTGAAAGCAGGTGGAAAGTGATACCCCTGAAACCAGGGATCCTTGTGACAATGCTCCATCCAGCAGCTACCCATGGATAGGTGCCGATTGTGCAAACACATAGTTTATACCATGTATTGCGTCAAACGCACAAATAGAGAATGTGGGAGGAAACCCACCCAGCCACAAAGAGCATAATACCACCACATACGGCGTATTTAGTTTAGTATTTGTGGATAAACCTATTAAACACGTATATACTGTGCCAGCGACGAAGGCGCGCACATCATCGGGGCCTGGACGTAAACCAGCCACGCAGATTGCGTACACAACCGTATAGGTATGTTAGCCTGCGAATAAACAAATTTCACATGTTTATACTGTGCATAGCGCTGAGAATGCGCACACCATTGGAACGCAGGGGAGAAACCTGAGCACCTGGATGAAACCCATGCAGACTGCATGCGCATACCGTGTATGGTATTATAGTATGTGTGCTAAACATTTTGCACAAGCCCATGTGTGCATAGCACCGAAGGCGCGCACACTGTTGGCGCGTGGGAGGAACCGAAGTACCCCACGCATACTCAGAGAATGCAATACCTACAGCTATTGTAAATGTATTTAGTGTAGTGTATAGACATAATGTGTATGTTTACACCGTGTATTGCACCAAAGGCATGCATGTCATGTAGCGTGGGCGGAAACCCACGCAGACTGCATACACATACCGTGTAGGTATTATAGTGTGAGTGCTAAACATTTTGCACAAGCTCATGTGTGCATAGCACCGAAGGCGCGCACACCGTTGGCGCTTGGGAGGTACTGAAGTACCCCACGCATACTCAGAGAATGCAATACCTACAACTACTGTGAATGTATTTAGTGTAGTGTATAAACATAATGTGTATGTTTACATTGTGTATTGCACCAAAGGCATGCATGTCATGTAGCGTGGGCGGAAACCCACGCAGAGTGCAAAGACATACCGGGTAGGTATGTTAGTATGTGGACATCCAATCGCACAAATTTAGACTGTGCATAGCGCCGAAGCACCCATACCAATGGAGTGTGGGAGGAAACCGGAGTACCCGAAGGAAAACCACACAGACTGCCTACACATACCGTGTAGGTATTATAGCATGCGTGATAAACATTGAACATGTTTAACTGTGCAGAAGGCCAAAGGCGCACATACCGTCAGCGCGTGGGAGGAAACCGGAACACTCGGAAGAACTCCACGCAGACAGCACACAGATACCGTGTAGGAATGATAGCATGTGAATCAACATATTGCACATGTTTATGCTGTGCATTTCCATTGGAGCGTGGGGGGAAACCGGAGTACCCGGAGGAACCCCACACAAACAGTATACCCATACTGTAAACATGTATAATATGTGCAATAAACATATTGAACATGTCTATACTGTGCAGAGAGCTGAAGCGCACATACCATGAGAGTGCGGGAGGACACCGGAGCCCCCGCCAACCCAGAGAGTATAATACATACATATACTGTGAATGTATCTGGAGTCGTGCATAAACATATTTTGTACGTTTATATCATGTATGGCACTGAAACACAGCATTCGAACGTGGGGACAGCCACGCAGACACAGAGACCAATAACACATACATACACTGTGAATGTATGCAGTGTAGAGGTATAGGATGAGTTAAATTATGGCGCAGAGGCGCATAATCTTCTCTGTATCATTCCAACCTGCTTGACTGTGCTGCTGAAGCAGCATGCAGGTAACAGGTAACCTCTGATCCTCAGACCGTGTGTCTGTCAGAGCTCAAATCATTCCCCAGGAAATGGCGGGAAATGTTACCTCAGGTATCACACATAAGGCTCACAGGGACTACAGACATAAATGAATAAAGTCCTCCCTCATCCATGCTGCTCTTGAGGCAGTATGAGGCAAACAGTCAGGAAACTGTGTAAAAGAAAAGCTTGTCACAGCAATTCCAGCCTGAGAGTGTTTCTCACATCAATGAGATCACTTACAAGCGCCCTGTCATTCACTGACACAGAACTGGAGTCTTCCTCACAAGGGAATGTCCTGTTAATAAACATAAAATATTCAGAGGTCGGGTCCTGAGCATAGTAGCTAGGCCCATATCTGACTCAGAGCACCCCTTCAGTAAAGATTTTTGTGGGGGTAGGGGGCTTATAGCTCCTTTTGCTCACACACCGCTTCCATTCTGACAGGAATTATTCCAGGACTGCTGACAACTGGTCCATAAGGACCGCAGGTGCAGGAAACATATGAACATGTTTAACTGTGCAGCACTGCCAGTTGCCCCAGGCAAGTGTGGAGAGCAGGTGTATCAGACTCCATAACGCCACCCTCTGAGACCTTATACAGTGAATATACAGTCCACCCACTGGCTACGCTGAGGAGGGGATACCCGGGAGGACCCACCAACCCTTAAGGACCGCTCAGTCTGTGAGGAGATTGTGAGGGGATTCGCGCCGCCGCCAGAAATAAATGCGCGGCGGCCACAAGAAAATGGCTGCCGGCCGCAGCTATAACTGTGCCACTGAACGCCAAGATGGCCACCGAGCGCGAAATTCAAAGCTCTAATGCGCGCCAATGGCGCACGCAATAGTCACCTCACACACCAGAAAAAACTGCAGACATGAGCGCTCAGCCAGGCCAGAGTGACCCCCAAGCACCCCACAGCACAGCACCAGTACAGGGTGCAGAGAACAGCATAACAGGGGGGAGACAGGGAGAAACCCCCACACACAGAAACACAGCCAGCATGTACTCACCTGCAGTAGGAGAGACTACTTACCCGTCCCTTTCAGGGACCCACTGGCTTGTTTCAGACAGACCTATCACAGAGTCGTACTGCGTAGCTGTCGGCCCGGTCCACCGCGAGAGATACAGTCAGTCAAGTACTGTTCAATCTTGAGAGGACCGCGGGAGCATGAAAGCAACCCGGCCACCCCTGGAGTCATGGGGTATGTCGTGAACTGAGTCTCACGCACACAAGGCGAGGATCAGCACGCTCGATGGTCGGACAGGGAAGACTACGAGGATACCAGTGTACCCAACCTGTTGCCCAGCCGACAGTTGATTGAAGGTCTCAAAAATAAAATAATAAAATTCCCAAAGGAATAAAATTTGAAAGTAAAATCTTCCAGGAGACTGGCTCCTGAGAGAGCCACGTCTTCTCCTTCTGCTAGGCAGAAAAAAACTGAGGTCTGCTAGCTGCATGTGGGAGGGTATTGTCCGGAGGGACCGCCCCCCTGGGCGGGGCTGTTCAGCTCTGGTTTGTTCTAGAATGTTTTAACATCTAACATTCTGCCTAGATCTTCTCCTGCGAGCAGGGACATATACCCACACGTTTACAGTATCCAGCTGTGTCAGTCCATGGACGATAAGAGAAAAAAAGTTTTTTCCTTTCTCATTGGGGCCGACGCCTCACCTACTCACCTCAGCAGATGCGCTTCTGCTGAGCGTTGAGAACACGACGCTTCCCTTTCCTGATGAATACCCAATCGGTGCTTGTCACAATGCAAGGTCTCTTCCCCTCCCTGCTAGTCCCCGGGTGCGGTGCTAGAGACAGGAAGGGGGTGAGGAGGAGATAAACAGCGCAATGTTAAAACATTAAAAATGTAGATCGCCATAAAGCCTCTTTCATTTTTAAAAGCCCCAGACATTCCTAAAAGCACTTGTCTAATAAAAACATAATCCCTTTACCTTATTTAACCACTTCCCGCCCAGTCAATAGCAAATTGACGTCCGGGAAGTGGTTCTGTTTTCCACACTGGACGTCATATGACGTCCTGCGGGATAACAGCCGCCGCGCGCCCGGGAGGGCGCGCATCGCGGCGATCGGTGGGTCATTCTGACCCACCGCTACACTGATCTCGGTAAAAAGCCTCCGTCGGAGGCTTTTTACCATGTGATCAGCCGTGTCGAATCACGGCTGATCAGGAAGAGCCGTTGATCGGCTCTTCCTCACTCGCGTCTGACAGACGCGAGTAGAGAGCCGATCGGCGGCTCTCCTGACAGGGGGGGTTCGCGCTGATTGTTTATCAGCGCAGCCCCCCCTCGGATACCCACACTGGACCACCAGGGAAGCCCCCAAGGACCACCAGGGAAGCCCTAAGCATGTGGATGGCCCCCATGGCCATCCACATGTAGTCAAAAAAAAAAAAAAAATGCCAATCAGTGCCCACAAATGGGCACTGACTGGCACGATCATGCCAAGAAAATAATGTGTGGTGGCTGGCATTGCTAGGCAGCAGTGTCACCAGTGCCACCTACTAGTGTCCATCAGTGCCACCTATCAGTGCCCGTCCGTGCCGCCCATCAGTGCCGCCTAAAAGTGCCCATCAGTGCCGCCTATGAGTGCCCATCAGTGCCGCCTATGAGTGCCCATCAGTGCCGCCTATGAGTGCCCATCAGTGCCGCCTATGAGTGCCCATCAGTGCCGCCTATGAGTGCCAATCAGTGCCGCCTATGAGTGCCAATCAGTGCCGCCTATGAGTGCCAATCAGTGCCGCCTATGAGTGCCAATCAGTGCCGCCTATGAGTGCCACCTCATCAGTGCCACCTCATCAGTGCCACCTCATCAGTGCCACCTCATCAGTGCCACCTCATCAGTGCCCTTCAGTGCCGCCTTATCAGTGCCCGTCATTGAAGTAGAAAAGGTACTTATTTACAAAAAAAATTAAACAGAAACAAAGAAAAACATAGTTTTTTTTTTAATTTTCGCTCTTTTTTTATTTGTTGCGCAAAAAATAAAAATCGCAGAGGCGATCAAATACCACCGAAAGAGAGCTCTATTTGTGGGAACAAAATGATAAAAAATGTGTTTGGGTACAGTGTAGCATGACCGCACAATTGTCATTCAAATTGCGACAGCGCTGAAAGCTCAAAATTGGCTTGGGCAGGAAGCTGTATAAGTGCATGGTATTGAAGTGGTTAAATATGGTTTTAGTTTAAATTTTTTTTTTTTTTTTAACACCTTGAATATATATATTTAAATATATATGGGCTTGCCTTTAAGTCTCATTGGGGAGAAGTGCAGTAAAAATGGTTGTACACTGAGTGGTCAAACACTGCTGATCACTTAGTTCTCAGTCTTCACTGAGCAGAGAGCTGTGACTGTCAGTTTGTGGCTCTCGATCCTCCAGTGCCCACTGGTGCGCTGGGCAGTCTCAGGCTCTCAGCAGATTGTTGAGAGGCTCAGCCAGCATCGATCCAGCGCCTGGACCAACAAAGGGATGACGTCACAGAAGTGCAGAGCAAATAGCTTTCTTGTGATCCATAGGAGAAATAGGGCCAAAAAAAGCGTATATGCCTCAATTCCAATACATATACCTATGGAAAAGAGTAAGTCACGTCTGCCTTCTTGGAATGGTGGCGTCCCTATACAGTGTTGGCAGATCATTCCGGGTGCCAGGAGAGGCACCAAGTATTGTGAGTGTAACATTTTATAGCTGTTTTTTTTTTTTTGTAAAAGTTTTTGAGTATAAAAAAACAAAAAAACAAAACACACACACACACACACACACACACACACACACACACACACACACAATAACAGAAAGCTGAACAGGTGATATACGAATGCGGACGCAGCCGCTGTCAAAAGCAAACATGTGTATAGATGTCACTGTACAAAGAGGAATACAAGTCATACATGGCCTAGCTTAGCATTTGTTTATTTATTTGTTTCGTTTTTTGTGGCGCATGAGACTTAACAGTTTTGGACCGATGTGTCAGTAATAAGCCGATTGATAGTAGTTTCGTGTTCCATCACTTTTCTGTCTTGGCGTCAAATTTAGCCTTGTTGATAATAGGTGTGGGAGTCAAAATAAATGGGGATACCAAAATGGGGTGGGGAGGGGGGTGGCGGATAACAAAGGGGTTATGTGAGTGGTCTTTTAGAGTCGTTCTGTGATGTCTCGACGTGCATGGTGAGAAGCCAGGTAGAGAAAGAGGGGGAAGAGCATGGTTTTCCTATTTGTCCCTGCCACAGCTCTTGTGTTCCTTTCAGGTCAGGACCCGTTTGTAATCGTCTGTGGTGACGAAGTGCACCCAGCATGACCATGTTTTGGTAAACTTGGCGGGAGAGTCATTTGCTTGATGTATTAGCTCCTCCATTTCCGCCTAAACCAGTCTGCTAGTGATGGTGCGTCAGGGGAGCGCCACTTGAATGGGATACACATTTTTTGTGCATGGCTAGGGAGTGAAAGTAGGCATGAGTTGGGGTCGTGGAGTGGTGGAGCAGGAATTGTGCTGGTGTGTAAGTGGTGATTTGGGCAATAAGCATGTGAAATTCCTTCCAGAAAGGTTGGAGTTTAGAACAAGTCCACCAGACATGTAGAAGTGAGCCTGTTTCTGTCTTGCATCTCCAGCATTGTTGGGGAAGCGAAGGGTAAATGTGATGCAGTTTGAGGGGAGTTCTGTACCATCTGGAATCGGTGAGGGTGAGTTTGAGGCGTTTCCTTTTATAGCCGGTTTTAATAAACGATAATACCCCATGAGTTCTTTTTCTTGGCTTCCTCTCCTTCAAAAAAAAACCTTGCAGTGTCCGGGCCCCCAGCCCCCCCGTATCACTTACCTGAGCCCCAAATTCCCTGGGCGTGTCCCCGCCGGTTTCCCAGCTCTTGATTGGCTAGATTGATAGCAGCGCAGCCATTGGCTCCCGCTGCTGTCAATCAAATCCAATGACGCAGGAGGCATTGAACGCCGAATGCTGGACTCTGAAGCGCGCCCACAAGGTAACCCCCTCAGGAGATCGCTTCCCAGAGGGGGATATCTAATGCGGGGCAGAGCCACAAGAGCCGCCGTGGGACCCCAGAACAGGTGGATCGGGGCAAAACGAACTGCACAGTGGGAGGCAAGTATGACATGTTATTTTTTTCATTTTATTTTTTTTAAACGAACCTTTAGGTGTCTCTTTAAGCGTTTTCCCCATATCACTTATGAAATGTGATTTTCATGCGATTTCCAGTGTGAATATATAGTGCGACTTGCTTACTACTTTAATACAACTTCAGTGAGACTTTACTTAAAGAAATCACATCAACATTAGATAATAAGCATTCCTGAGAGACTTAAAACCAGTGTGTTTTTTTTTTTTTTTTTTTTTTTTAAATCCCTCACCTCTCCTCCCAGGTCATCTTAAAACACTCTCCTCTCAAGCGTGGAATGTCATGTGTTTTTCCACATTTTGTAGAATGTTTTGACACAAAAAAATAGGTATCTACTAATCGATATTGGGGTGTCCTTAACAATTAGGCTACACTCATATCTCTGCATTTCTGACCGCGTAGGAACGTTCCTGCACATAAAACACGTGTTTTTCAGCATGTTTAAGGAATGTACTGCACCATGATGGAGTTCTAATCGCAATTGGGGTGTCATTAACAATTAAGCGCAGTACACACTAAGAAAATCAGGTGAACAATCGCCCGGTTTTTCTCAATTTTTTGCAGGTCGAAACCGAGGATGGTACTAATTGTATGAAAATTCTCATACGACAAAAGCTTTTTTTGTTGTTTATTGTTTCTCATTATGCGCAGTCTTTCGTATCCGATTTTTCTCATACCAAAATAGTACACATTAAAGTGGTTGTTAACCCGCTGATATAAGTTTATATAATCCTGTTTGTTTCCTAATGCTAGGTGCTCCTGTGTGTGCGTTTTATAAAAAAAAAAAAATGCCAGCTATACCTTATTTTCGAGTGCCCCTCAGCACTCACGTGACCAGCCGGCTCTCTCCTCTCCCCGTCTGACAGCTGCAGTGGGCGAGGCCGAGATTCCCCAGTTGACGTCAGTCGGGACGTGAGGAGGAGAGAAGGAAAGGCAGAGAGTCAGCCGGTCACGTGAGCGCCAAGTGGCGTTCGGAAATAAAGGCATAGCCACCATTTTTTTTTTTTTAAACACAGAGACAGGAGCACCTAGCATTAGGAAACAAACAGGGTTATATAAGACAATAAAAAAGTAATTTCAGAAGTAGGAGGAGGGGAGAGCACTGACAGGAGCGGAGGGGATGGGAGGAGAGCTGCAGCTGATTGAGGCACGTAAACTGACCACGGAGTCAGGGCTCAGCAGTCATAATAAACTGTTGTTAGTTTACAGGGGGGAGGGTATAGCCAGGCATGATCAGCTAGGTATTTTAGGTGATACAGGGGGTCAAATTACACAGCACAAGCACTGTGCTGTATAACATGCTTTAGTAACAAGATCTGTTTTTTTTTTGGGTAACAAACACTTTAAGCCTGCCCATGTCCTACCATTGGTTGCCAAGGACATGTCAGGCAGGCCACATAGCTTTCTGGGTTGCCGACTTTAGTACAGATAGCAGCAGACAGGAGAGAACCTGGAAGAGGTACGGGCTGAGCGATCGCTCTCCTCTCTGTATACAGGAGTTACCATAAGATCACTCTCTAATCCAAACATACAGCGGTCAGTACAGTTTTACGTCCTTTTGCCGTGGCACCCCTGAGGACTCTTCGCACCCAGTTGGGAAACACTGATCTAATGCGTAAAAGACACTTGCAGCAACTTCTGCCAAAGCTTATCAGGGTGAATAGCAATCTGATAAATACAGCTGGCCACACAATAAACTCCTTTGAGGCCGGGTTCACACTGATGCAGGAACCACCGCGATTCCTGTGCAGGTTCCCCCCCCTATCGCATCTGACTCGCAGGCAGTTCAGGCTGCTCTCTGGGAACCGCTGCAGGTGTCAATGTAAGGTTAATGACACCCCCAAATTCGTTCGCAGAGCAACCTGCGAGATTGGAGGGGAATTGGATCGCACAGGTCTGAACACCCAAGCGATCCAATTCCAGTGCAGACCAAAAAAAAAAAAAAAAAAGGTCCTGCACCACGAAGAAGAGTTCCAGCTTGGGGGAAAAAAAAAAATACTGTAGCTGCTGACTTTTAATATTAGGGCACTTACCTGTCCAGGGATCCCACGATGGCGGCACCCCTAGCTGATCTGTCCATCGGCTCCGGGTGCAAGTGTGGCATCTTCACTAAGGAAAACAGGAAGCAAAGCCTTGTGGTTAAACACCGGTTTCCTACTGCACTTTCTGAATTGTCCTGTATTCTGAGACCTGTGTCTCTCCCAGAAGACGCGGGACCGGATATTGCGTAGATCGCCGCACGGCGATTGCGGGAATCTTACCTGGAAGCGGGTACCTGGTTATGGCAGGTATCTGCTCCTGCTCCCCCCCCCCAAAGG
This sequence comes from Rana muscosa, assembly GCA_029206835.1. Taxonomy (NCBI): domain Eukaryota; kingdom Metazoa; phylum Chordata; class Amphibia; order Anura; family Ranidae; genus Rana; species Rana muscosa. Next base: position 580,201,881 of record CM055122.1, read on the forward strand.
GTACCAAATGTAGCAGCAGAGGGGGCAGAGGAAACAAGTGGGGCTTACCCTTTTGGGTGGAGCTCCACTTTAGCACCAACTTTCTTTTGGCATACAGAGACAGGTTTAGTGAAAGTGTCTCGCATGCGTTCCAAAAGTGGTGCAGCACGAGCCCAAAACAAGTACAGGTGTATGAATTCAGCACGCTGCACCACTTTCAGAACACAAGCAACACTTTCACATAATCCACCAGTCTTTTCTGAATTCCAGGAGTGTGTGTCCTTCTACAGATTCAGTCATATCCTGAGATGGATTGTTCCATCAGACTGCCATGTAAATGGCCACCATCAGGAGGACAGGGTGGTGACCCAGGAAGTGACACCCTGGTGGCCATATTCTCCTGTCTTTCTGAATTCCAGGAGTGTGTGTCCTTCTACAGATCCAGTCATATCCTGAGATGGATTGTTCCATCAGACTGCTATGTAAATGGCCACCATCAGGAGGACAGGGTGGTGACCCAGGAAGTGACACCCTGGTGGCCATATTCTCCTGTCTTTCTGAATTCCAGGAGTGTGTGTCCTTCTACAGATCCAGTCATATCCTGAGATGGATTGTTCCATCAGACTGCTATGTAAATGGCCACCATCAGGAGGACAGGGTGGTGACCCAGGAAGTGACACCCTGGTGGCCATATTCTCCTGTCTTTCTGAATTCCAGGAGTGTGTGTCCTTCTACAGATCCAGTCATATCCTGAGATGGATTGTTCCATCAGACTGCTATGTAAATGGCCACCATCAGGAGGACAGGGTGGTGACCCAGGAAGTGACACCCTGGTGGCCATATTCTCCTGTCTTTCTGAATTCCAGGAGTGTGTGTCCTTCTACAGATCCAGTCATATCCTGAGATGGATTGTTCCATCAGACTGCTATGTAAATGGCCACCATCAGGAGGACAGGGTGGTGACCCAGGAAGTGACACCCTGGTGGCCATATTCTCCTGTCTTTCTGAATTCCAGGAGTGTGTGTCCTTCTACAGATCCAGTCATATCCTGAGATGGATTGTTCCATCAGACTGCTATGTAAATGGCCACCATCAGGAGGACAGGGTGGTGACCCAGGAAGTGACACCCTGGTGGCCATATTCTCCTGTCTTTCTGAATTCCAGGAGTGTGTGTCCTTCTACAGATCCAGTCATATCCTGAGATGGATTGTTCCATCAGACTGCTATGTAAATGGCCACCATCAGGAGGACAGGGTGGTGACCCAGGAAGTGACACCCTGGTGGCCATATTCTCCTGTCTTTCTGAATTCCAGGAGTGTGTGTCCTTCTACAGATCCAGTCATATCCTGAGATGGATTGTTCCATCAGACTGCTATGTAAATGGCCACCATCAGGAGGACAGGGTGGTGACCCAGGAAGTGACACCCTGGTGGCCATATTCTCCTGGAGTCACCTAACAGACCTCTTACCCTTCCCATAAGACAAGCCCCAGAGAAAGGGACCTACAGGGAGAAAACAGCCATCACACACAATGCTCTCACCTCGAACTCCCGGATGTTGTTGGAGGTGACGAAGATCCCTATCCCGATGGGGATGAATATAATCCCGATGACGAAAAAAGCCGGCAGGACGGTACCAGCGGTGAGGATGGGCTGCCAAGCCGGAAGGCGCTGCTGCTTGAAGGCCGTATTATCCGGCTTCTTACTCTTAGCGGCCAGTCCAGGGCCCACACCGGAGTGAGGGTTCCCGTCCTCCTCCTTGTAGTTCATCGCCATGGAGGTGTGTGTGTACTACGAGCTCCTCAAAGAGTCCCTTCACTGCCGACGAACACAACAAACCTAACCGGACACCACCTCTTCTACGTCACCACCGGGAGAGCCCCAATGCGGAAGAAGCGCGACTCACTGCGCAGGCGCCCAAGCTAGACTTTTGTTCTGTCATATTTTTCCAACTCGTCAGATTTCTCTCCTGCACATGCGACTTTGTTGGAAAATCTGACGAGTTGGAAAATATGACAGAACACCGTCATTGGAGAAAGTCGGTCAGGCGCACTCGCAATTTGTTGTTAGATGGCCTGTTATTTTTTTACCTAGGCTGAGCTGGCCAGCAAGAATACCATTCAGCTGCTTTAATGCTTTGTTCCCCCAAATAGACAAAATAAAACTTGTTGTAACTGAATAAAAAGAGTTATGCCGCGTACACACGGCCGTTTTTAATGTCATTGAAAAAAACGATGTTTTTCTCGACGTGATTTTTTGTTTTTCCTCTCAAGCCTGCCTTGCCTACACACTATCGTGAAAAAAAATGCTCGAGCAAAGCGCGGTGACGTAAAACACGTACAACTGCACTATAAAGGGGAAGTTCTATTTGGATGGCGCCACCCTCTGGGCTGCTTTTGCTGATCCTCGTATTAGTAAAGTTTGGTGAGAGCCGATTCGCGCTTTTCAGCCTCATGCTCTTCAGTCCGTTACAGCGTGACGAATGTGCTATCTCCATTACGAACGCTAGTTTTACCAGAAGGAGCACTCCCATCTCATACTTGATTCTGAGCATGCGCATTTTTTTTCCCCTCGTAAAAGCATACACACTATCGTTTTTCACGACGTTAAAAAGAACGACGTGAAAAAATAGAGCAGGTTCTAATTTTTTTTAGGCCATTTTTCACGTTGTTAAAAATGCTCTGGAGCATACACACGATCGGTTTTAATGACCAATTTAAAAAATGGCATTTTTCACGCCATGAAAAACGATCGTGTGTACGCGGCATTAGCTGGACAATTTCTTGCCACTAAGCTAAAGTTCATGTTAGCTCCAGAGTTGCCAACTGTCAGTAAATTTACAAACAGTTTGTAAAATCCGTAATTTTTGCATCTGTCCATGAATGTCCGTTATGGATGTCCAGAACTGACTTTCACAGACAGATATCAAAATTACGGATTTTGCAAACTGTTTGCACTAGGAGACAACTATTGTTGCCACCCTTTCTTCAAGCCAAACTTGAACACTTTAGCGGTGCACTGCATGTTTTTTTTCTTTTATTATACACTATAAGATTGGAAAAGACCTGGGACACTTTTGGGTGCCCCAAGGAGAGTAATAATGCAGCTCGGTGCACCACAGTAAGCATGGCCGAATTGTGGAGTTTCGGATCGCGGGCGGAATAACTGGGATTCTGGCCACGATTCCCGAATCGCAGCAAATTGCGGGACACGCTCGCGATCCCGTTACTTTCAATGGCACCCAAATCGCGACACAATTGCCGCTTGAGAAATCACGCAAACAGAACCACAGGACACCTATCACCCAAAAGAAGTTTCGCTCCGCGATTGGGGTGCCATTTAAAGTAACGGGATCACGAGCACGTCCTGCAATTTGCGGCGATTTGGGAATCGTGGCGATTCCACCTGTGATCCGGAACGTCTAGGTGTGAATGGAGCCTGTGAGTCTTATGCACAGAATGCAGGGGACAGGAGTGTGTGATGCAGATTAGGAGTCATGAGTACAAAACAAAAAGAGTGCAGGGGTCAGGGGTGTGTAATGCACAGTGTAGGGGTAAGAAGAGTGTAAAATTCCCTCCGCATGCAATACTCTCCCCATGTTACCCTTTCATCAAAGATCCCCACTCCCTCTCCTGCAACAAAAAATAATCCAACACTAGTCTTTATGCTCATCCTCCACCCCCGCCAGCAAAAAGCAATTCTCCCCCTCCCAGAACAACCCCCCCAAAAAACAAACAAATCCCCCTTACACAGCACAAGTACCCCTCTACCATAACCCCAAATCCCCAGTCCTAGTACAATCCCCCCTTCTTCCCCATCCCAGCACTTATCACTACCCCCTCCTAATACAAATCATCTTCCCCTACCAGCACACATCCTCCTTCCCCCCAATTCCCCCAGCGCCGCCCGTAGGGGGTACCATGGGGCCTCCTGTAGGGGACCCCAGCACACAGGGGGATCCGGACAGCAGGGGGATTGGAGTGGCAGTGCGGGGGGACAATTACAAAGGAGACAAAAGGGAAGGAGAGAGAGGCGCCAGGTAGTTTTTTTCTTGAATTAAATGTTTAAAAACAATCTGTATTGCACTCACACATGTCACAGAGTGGTAGGCATATATCATAGTCTGTGAAGTCCACTGTCCGCATTCTCCCAATCCACACTGCTGTTATCACTGAAACGCTGGAGAAAGCCGCTATAAGGAAACTCCAGTAACTGTCAGCCTCTGATGATGGAGGCGTGGTTAAGCCTCAGAAACACTCTGATTGGTCACAGTGTCCTAGGCTATCTGACAGTTCACTGGAGTTTCCCGCGGCTCTCTGTATCCTTATAGCGGCTTCCTTCAGCGATTCAGTGATAACAGCAGTGTAGATCGGGAGAATGCGGACAGTGGACTTCACAGACTGTGATATATGCCTACCACTCTGTGACATGTGTGAGTGCAATGCAGATTGTTTTAAAACATTTAAAGGATATGTAAAGGTTCGTGGTTTTAAAAAAAAAAAACATGTCATACTTACCTCCTCTGTGCAGTTGGTTTTGCACAGAGTGGCCCCGATCCTCCTCTTCTGGGGTCCCTCAGCGGCACTTCTGGCTCCTCCTCTTCTCGAGTGCACTGTTGGAGAGCTGCTCTCCCTCAGGGGAACTCCTGTGTCCTGCGTCTATTGACACAGACAGCATGACTCAGCCTCGCCCCCTGCGTCATTTGATTTGATTGACAGCAGTGGGAGCCAATGGCTGCGCTGCTATCAATCTATCCAATCAGGACCCAAGACACCGGCTGGAGCTGCTGTGCTCATCCCCGTCGCTGGAAAGACTGGGTTCAGGTAAGTAAAAGGGGGGCTCTGGGGTGCTGCTGCATCACAGGATCATAGAATCATAGAATGCATTAAGGTGAAAAAACTTGAGGGTTTACTGTACCAGCGGCTACCTGGCACCTCTCTCTCCCTTCCCTTTTGTCTCCTCTGTAATTGTCCCCCTGCACTGCGGCTCCGATCCCCCTGCTGTCGAGGCCCCCCTGGGTGCTCGGGCCCCCCACATTAGACCCCGTGGTACCCCCTGCCAGCGGCACTGGTGTCCGGGTCTTAGGCAGAGGGAAACCTGGGCACATCAATCAAAACCCAGACTGTTCGGCTCAAAACCGGACAGGTGGCAACCCTAGAGCATTTACTGCAGAACAAACAGTGTCGTTACCCTGTTGGACAAAACCGAAGAAAATTCCCAGCTCTACTTACAGACCAGTCTGCAACCAACCAAATTATTCTGTCTAATGCCGTGTATACACGACCGTTTTTCATGCCGTTAAAAATGTCATTTTTAAAAATGGGCATTAAAACCGATCGTGTGTATGCTCCAGAGCATTTTTAACGGCGTGAAAAACGGCCATTAAAATTTTTGAACATGCTCTATTTTTTCACGTCGTTTTTCATGTCGTTTTTTTTAACGACGTGAAAAACGATAGTGTGTATGCTTTTACGAGGGGAAAAAAACACGCATGCTCAGAATCAAGTATGAGACGGGAGCGCTCGTTCTGGTAAAACTAGCGTTCGTAATGGAGATAGCACATTCGTCACGCTGTAACGGACTGAAAAGCACGAGGTTGAAAAGCGCGAATCGTCGTTCAACAAACTTTACTAACATGAAGGGTGGCGCCATCCGAACGGAACTACCCCTTTATAGTGCCGTCGTACGTGTTGTACGTCACTGCGCTTTGCTCAGGCGTTTTTTTTAATGATCGTGTGTACGCAAGACAGGCTTGAGAGGAAACATGAAAAAAAACGACGAGAAAAACGTTGGTTTAAAAAATGGCATGAAAAACGATCGTGTGTACGCCGCATTAAGGCTTGATTCACACCTATGCAGTTTTAGTGCTTTTTGCATTTTGCAGATTTTCACTACAGTCCATATACCATGGTTTTCTATGGAACACGTTCTGTAGAGCAAACCTGCGAAATGCAAAAAGCACTAAAAATGCATAGGTGTGAATCAAGCTTTACAGTATGCTTCAAAAACAAGGGTTTAGTTTGCACACAATTGCAAATACATGCGTAAGCTGCTAAGTATTATCTGTAGTCCTAACTGTAAGTTTATGAGAGCCTCCATAGTACAAGCACATTCATTATAATGGATAGGGAGAGGGCAGGTGAGTCTTTAGGACTGGTTCACACCACAAAAACGTACTCCAGATCAGTTCTGGATGCGTTACTGCATGCACATTTTTTAACGTGTTTTTTGATGTGTTTCCAATGCATTCCAAATGCTTTTTTTCTGCTTTTTTATTTTCACTTTACTGGGGTCCGGTGCATTTTTGATGCATTCCAGTGCATTGCGGTGTGTTTTTTAAGTGTTTTACCGTGTTCCAGTACAGTCCAGTGCAGGAAAAATGCAGCATGTTTTACTTTTTTCTGGAACTGGAAAGCCCTGGAACTGACAAAACTTCAAGACAAAGGCATAATGAGCTAGTATGCATCGCATGCTAGCTCATTATGCAATACTTACCTTAAAGCTAAGCCGTTGCAGCGGTCCCTGCACACCGCTGTCACGGCCGACATCTTTCCCGGTGCCTCTTCCGGGTTCGCAGGCTCCGGCGCTGTGATTGGCCGGAGCTGCAATGACATCACTCCATGGGCCGTTCCTACTCCATGTGCCAGTGATGTCACTGGCTGCATTCACTGGAAATATCTTCTAAACTTTACAGGTTTAGGAGATATTTTCAGTACCTATAGGTAAAAGTTTGCAGAGGAAGTATATTTCCTCTTAAAGGAGGGGTGGGCTCCCTCCAGGCTCACCTGCCCTCTGCCTATCCATTATAATGCGTGTGCTTCTACTGTGGAGGCTCTTAAAATTTAGAGTTAGGACTGCAGAAAATACTGGGGTGCCGAGAAGGGGCTCTGCAGCTTACACATGTATTTGCAAATATGTGCAAACTAAACCCCTGTTTTTAACGCATACTGTTAGACAGGATAATCCAGTTGGTCACAGGCTGATCGGTGAGTAGAAATGGGAATTTACTTTGGTCTTGTTTGACATGCGTCACCCTTTCATGTGCTCCTTGCTGCAAAGGCCAGTTATAGGTGAGGCAGCAACGCTGTATCCTGGCCTAGGCCAACAACGCCCAGGCCTAGGGCAGCACTTTGCAGGGGGGCAGCACGGAAAGAGTCCCCGCCGGATTGTGCTACACTGTTAGTGTAACGCAAGCTGCTTCTAATTTTGACTGTCCTATCAGCCTGGACCACAAACCTTCCTCACTGTGCTATATGTTTTCTGCTGCACCATTGGCATGGTTATATCTTGTTAGTCCTCTCCATAAAATTATCAGAAATTTGTGCTTAAAGTAGGACTATAGGCAACACTTTTTTTTTTTTTCATTTTGGATAGAGTAAGGGAGGGTTATAGCCCCTGTCAGTTTACTTTTTACCATCCCTGTCCCATTGCAGAGATTTACCTTCACTTCCTGCCCCATAGCCAAACAGGAAGTGAGAGGAATGATCAGTATTTCCTGAAACGGGTTTGCAGGTCCTGTTGAGGGGGAGGGGGGAGGGGGTCTCCGCTAGGACACAGTTATGCTCCCCTTAGGGGTGCCCGAGAGGGGAGACCTCCACCAACCTCTTCCATGTGTAAATCAGCTTTATGGTAATCTATTTCAATGTATGATTTCTGTGATAACACAGTGCCTGCTAAATGTGTAGTTCAACTAAACTGCTCTAACATGCTCAATTTTAGCTGAGAGTGTTCACTGACCGTTAAGTCAGACGTGATATTGGATCCATGTGTACTACTGTACCAATTGTTTATAGAATCGCAAGTTTATGAGATATGTTATAATATATGTTTTCATGTCTCTGTTTATACTGAAAAATTTTCAATAAAAATCTATTGAGGAAAAAAGGAAGTGAGAGGAAATCTATGCAAATTAAGGGAATCCATTGCCTCTACCCCAGGCCCTAAGAACTAGTGTCCCCACTCAAAAATTTCAAGGTGGGTCTTAAACAGAAAGAGGTGTGGCCTTGACAGGAAGGGGTGGGTCATATTTAAATTAGGGGGTGCACAAGTTTAGTCAGGCCTAGGGCAGCACAAAACCTAAATACACTACTGTGGGGCAGTAGCTATTTGTTTGTACTGTCATCCTGTTGGAGTCTTGATGTCAACCAAGGTCCTAGCAGCATTCTTGTCAACTGTCCTAGAAATGTTGGGACAGTCCTGTTTTTAAACCCGGCCCTACATGGATCAAAATTCAGTATGAACCGACCGAATTTAGAGCCATGTTTGGGCACTTTGGTTGTACAGAAATTGATCTACCGATCGACTTCTGTACAACCACCCTATCAGATAAATGGCGTACAATCTGTACCATCGGCTATAGCCAGCAGCACTGATCAGTGTATTCTGATGATGGTCTCCCACTGTCTGAATACAAAGGCTCAATGAGAAGCATTCCCTCATCCACATGTTTGTGGATGGAAGATTAGGGTCAGCTTTTCAAATTTTTTTTTGCAACCTGCTGGTTAAAAAAAAAGACTCATCTATGGACTGCTTTACCCTCTTTTCCTGTAATGATTGAGTCTCAGCATGGCAGTCTAAGGTATAGGTATTCCTGGTGCACTTCAGGTACTTGGCCCTGATCTCTGCCACTGACAGCTCTCCTGTCCAAGAATCTCTTCAGAGCTCAGATTTTATGTCTTTGGTGCCCAAAAGTAGTAGCAGGCACCTTTCAGGTCCACCCCCCTGTCCACCCACTGCCCTCTGTCCTCCCCACCTCACACTGCTACCCCCTGTCCTCCCCACCACCACCCTGTTTACCCCAATTTGCACCCCCCCCCCAGTTCAAACTGCTGCTTCCTGGCCTCCCTCCACTAAGCCCGCTGCCTACCTCTGTCTCCTTTACTGAGCACCACTGCCTACCTGTCCCAATCACTAAGCACAACCGTTCCACCACTTAGACCCCTTTCACACTTGGGCCGCAGTGGCATTCGCAGTAAAGCGCCGCTCATTTTAGCAGCGCTTTACCGCTGTTTAGGCGGTGCTTTTCGGCAGCTCGCGGGGCACTTTTAATCTCAAAGAAGGGGTTAAAAACTCCTATATTGCGGCGCTTCTGAAGTGCTTTTCAGGCACTTCAGAAGCGTTGCTCATTCATTCCAATGGACAGGGCATTTTGGGAACGCTAAATACAGCGCTCCCAACCTGCCCCAACGATGCTGCTTGCAAGACTTTTCAGAACGTCCCGCAAGCGCACTGCCTGAGTGTAAAAAGTCACACTTGAATGAATGGGAAGCGGTTTTCAGGCACTTAGGCTGGATTCACACCTATGCATTTTTTCTGCTTTTTGCATTTTGCAGATTTGCACTGCAGAACCTGTTCCATAGGAAACCATGTTAAATGGACTGTAGTCCAAATCTGCAAAATGCAAAAAGCACTAAAATGCATAGGTGTGAATCCAGCCTTAGCAGAGGCTATTTCCAGTGCTAAAGTACCTGAAAACCGCCCCAGTGTGTAAGGGGTCTTAGGACCAACCCCCCCCCCCCCCCTATTACCACCACTAGTTTCCACTGTTCCCCACTGAGCACCAGTTCTCCATTTTCCCTAATAAGCGCCAATGCCCCACATCATCCCCCAGGGAACACCAATTCTTTTTTTATTCACTGATAAGGAGACATTTTTCCTTTTCTATAACTGTGGACATCAGCACTAATTGCCAATGCTGGAAATTAGCAGGAAATGTTCCCAAATCGTCTGCCAGCACAGCATATGAGATATAGGCACCATCACCAACAGGAACAGGAAATGCTTCACCAAATACACTTTAAAAGAAAGTCCTTCTGCTGAACTGGACAGTTTTTGTGTTTCCTCCAAGCACCTGGAACCTGGGTGGGGGAGGCCTCTGTTTCTCTGGCTATCCTTTTCTTCCATCCACAACTGTAAAGCACTGAAGGGCAGTTTTTGTAGCCGCTGCGTTGGGTTTGTGGCCTGGCTGTGTTCCTGTTTAACTAAATGATTCATGGGCATTAATTCCGGGTGGGGAGAAGTCCTTTCTAGAAGCCAAAGGCTCTGGTTCCAAAACTCATTCTCAAGGAAAGGCCATCTGGTACCTCAATGGCAGGTCCATTACAGCACCAGATAATGACACACTTCTAGTGTGCGGAATGTGCACTTCCGCCCAGGCACTTAGAAGCATGGACTTCCACGCTCCAACGCCATTTTATTTTGGGCTCTGATTGCCAAAAGGGGCTGACATCAGGGTTGCATTGTGTCTGTGAATACTACAGGCTGCAGGAGTGGAGGACATACTGTTGTGGGTACTAGGCTGTGTGCAAGTACCCAGCCAACAAGCCTTCTAAAGAATCCCCTCTCTGTGGAGCAAGGTGGGGAGCCATCAAGAAACAAACTAGATTCTTATGAACAGAAACTCGCTGTCCAGCAAGTGGATCGATTTGGGTACAATCAGTCTGCCCATACATGGATCAAATCTATAATGAAGAGTCAAATGGCTTGCTGTTCTACGATGAATATACCGTAGTGATTGTGTGCTGGAGCCTTCTACCATTGTTGGTTTCTAAGGAGCTAGGTATAGCTACTTTGGCTTGTTAATGACTGTTTGCAAGTGTGCCATCATTGATCTGGATGTATTGAAGGAGTACTTTACCTAAGTTGGACAAAGAAATCCCACTATGGGATAGGGCAAACAAAGGCTCTTGATGCCATGACAACAGCAAGGCTGTGAACTTCCTGCAGCTTGAAGAGCTTCCTTAAAGTGGTTGTAAACCCTCGGACATAACATTATTTTAATAATTAGCCCATATCACAGGCAGCTGATTGCTGCCTGTGAAAGTGTACTCACCCCTGTAATTAGCTGGAAAATCGTATTTTTAATTTCGATGTTGTCACCGCGCTTGCGCAATTCTGTCCATCAAAACCGGCATCTAAAGTTTGCCGGGTTTTCATTTACGTTGTTTCCTGCACTGAATGTGAGTGAGCTTCCCCTCTGTCCCACGGAGAAGTCTTGCGTTGTTATAGTCCTTCTCCTGTTCCTGATACTCCCCCCGTGTGACTGAACAAGACGTCACAAAGGGGAGTGAAAGTACACTGCAGCCGCAGACACAGCATTCATTGCCGTGTATGATGGTTGCCGCGGTAACAGCAATCAACATTGAGGCTTGGTTACGGCGCTACGGCGCATGCGTGAGATTTAGAACAGGGAATCAGTAAGGGCGGAAGTGACGTCAGATAAGGATTCACCGAGCAGCACTAACAATGGCGATTTCTATAGAAAAAAACAACGGGTGATAAAAGGTATTTTCGGGCCTCGGTTTTCACAATCTTATATGTAATATGCATTGCCATGCCCTTGTGCAAAATATTATTTCAAAAATAGAAAAAATCGGCCGGGGTTTACTTCCTCTTTAATAATTCTTATACCAGAAGCTGGCTTTGGCATATTTCCGCCTGGTAGAAAAACAATTAAGCACCATCCGTGATCTCCTCCCCATCTGCACCAACATTAAATCCCCAGGACAGGCCCTGGAGCGCACCATCTCAAGGGGACAAGCCCCCAAAGCCTGCCCCAAAAACTACAGCGCAGATGGAAAAAGGACAACGGACAGCACTCAAATGCTACCGCAGCAAGTACGTTAACCCAGCTACAATCACCCCGCGCCCCTGGCAGAACATAGGGAAAGTGGGGATAGAAGCCTAGGTGTCAGCCTTGCAGATCTGAGAAACCGTAGTCTGCAGTCAAAAGCTCAGGATGCACCCATAGGTTTAGTAGAGTGCATCTTGTCAAGACAGGATGGAACCTGTACCCTACACCATGGAGTTGGTTGATAGTCTGCTAAATCAACTTCACATGATGGGAGCTAGAAAAAACAGAGCATCAGTACTGGATCCATCTTGAAATACAAGAGGAAAGCAAAGGATGAGAGAAACTTTTCAACATGACTACATCTAACCAAGAGACAGAATAAGAATGAATAAGGATGTCCTGTTTAAGGAGATAGATAGACACAAACCAGAGCAAGATGGAGAACTGGGATCTAACAACCTTGTCTTATGTTAAACCTGTGAAAGATTCCATGCCAGACAAGGTCACCAGTCTTAAACAGTTACCTCCCCAAGTGAAGGCTACAAGTGAACTATTTAAGATCCCACAAAGTCACATGGGCAGCAATATTAAGAGATGAATGCTGACCTAGGCCCAGCTGCAGAACAGGACTTGTCCAGCGAATAAACTTTTTGGGAGAACATCCTAAGGCTTACATCAAGATAAGCAATCACAACATGTCCAGCAATATATTTAACATGAAGAAGCAGACCTCCCTGCTTAGCATTAAGGGATTCCTAGACTCCAAAATGCCCAGTCTCAGAATTTGAGCTTCAATTATCAAGCTGTCAAAGGCAGCTTGAATCTGGATGGCAAAACACATTCCTTGGGAACAAATGATCCTGATCCAGAAGATCCCTTGGAGCAACTGTCCAGCACCCCTTTTAGGTTGGTGTACCACATGTGCCTGGATCAGCCTGGAACACTGGAATGCTTTCCATTCTGAACTTGGGAGACAAACGAGGGAAGGAATTACTGCACCTGAGCCAAAACTGCCTAGCCTTTAGTTTGACCTCAGGGGCCTGGTAGTCAACCTCTGAAGTTGCCTATCTGGGACACACCTCCAGGAATAGAAATCAGTCTCACAGGTTTTGGCACTGCAGTCAGATGCAGTCTGCCGGCCAAGATGTATACCTGGAATGCTCATGCCAGACAAAGCTGCAGCCTGATGTTTTGCCAGGATACCAATCTAGTCTTTTGCTTGAATTGAAGTACACCACCTTTATGGCACTGTCTGCTTGGATCCAGATTATATAAAACAGCCCAGAACTTCTGGATGTTACCTTGGAAAACAAGACGCCAAAGACAACCAAGCCCCTTGATATGAAGGGTGTCTAGGTCTGTTCCCCAGAATGATCCACAGTCTGAGGTGTCTTTCCATGGGGATTCCTTAAAACAGGAAAAGAAGACGTCCTTGCTCGAGAGCCAGACACCTGATCCTCAGCAATAGGGAAATCACCTGACCAAAGGATGAGTCAACTTGTCCCTCAAAGAACAAAGGCCTGTAAAAGCCTGGGGTGAAACCAGGCCAAAGGAATTGCCTCAGATGAAGCTACCCTCAGTTCTAGGCTTCTCATACAAAAGTGAAGATCCAGATCGCTCCTGGTACAGACAGCTTGAATCTGAGACTAGAGTGTGTAAAGTTATCAATGAGGAAAAAGCACTCTGTCCTGAGCTGTGAGTAGGGCCATCAGTCAGTTTCAGCAACGATCTCTGAACCTATCCAGATTACTGGAATATCTGTAGAACCGTGTCAGGTTGCTCAATAAAGCCTGCACCAATCATTCCCCATCTAAGGATCTCTCTATGAGAATTTTTCAGGAAGGCAATGAGGCTAGTACTGGGTCCAGCATCCTAATACATGAGGTGCTGACCAATAGACAAGGGGCAGGATCCCAGAATGGTAGTTCATGGGTCCAAAAGCAAGGCACAGAAATTGCTTAAGGGAAGGGTATAGAGATGGGGACATTAATTATCTTTGATGCCCACTAAGCCAGAAGGTGTCCCAGGCAAAAGGAGGCAATGCAAATTTTGTATTTTTCTATGGAAAACTTGCATCAGAACCCAGCCCCTTTAAACTTCAAGATGTATACCGGATAATGCCATCAGTTAGCACCTGAATGCACTCTTTTAGCAGCAAAATACCTACCTTTTCTGATCACCCTTACCTATAGGAACCGTGTGGATCTTTGTTATACAGTGAGCTCATAGTGCAGGGCAGCTGGAACACTGACATTTAGTCAGGTATAATAATAATGCCACGCTGAGACATGAGTAAGGACATATCTATTCGCTAGGCAGCTGGAAATGGCCCTTGATGCAGGTTTTGCGGCTAAGGTCCTATTGTGTAAACACCCTATCTGGAAGCCACTGGGTTTTTAACCCCATGTTCCTCAACTCTTCTGGCTGCCTCCCACTCCTGGGAAACTTCTCACCTTGCCCACTTCCAAGATGGTTTCCATGTAGTCTTGCCCAACTCCAAAATGACCACTAGGGGAGTACTTGCCCAAAACAAAGATGGCCCCCATGTGAGCTCTATCCACTTGACCTGTTCAGCATAATGCATCATTCCCTTGAATGTAGACACTTAGCTTTTTCCTCCACAATTGCCACTAGAATGCATACTGGAACACGGTGCAGCTGCAGCCCATCCTAGAGGAGATGTAACATACCACGTATGCCATTCACAGATAGTTTAAAAAAAAGGAGAAAACATACTTATCTTGTAATGGCAGTTTCACAGTTCAATGGATCCACTCACTTCTGGGAGGCAGGCTCCAGACATGGACAGCTCTTCTGAGGAACATAGTCCTGGCTGCTGTACGTGGGGCTAGTTAGAACCCGATTTTTACCCCAAAAGATCGACAGAAGGGATTCCCTGCCTTATCAGAGCATTTAGCATCCCAAGGTCAGGGATGAGGTTTATCTGTGCAGAAAACCAGCAAAGGTGGCAGGTAAGGGTTTCTTCTCTTTACACTGGTTGTGAGTTCTGTGAGAACAAAAAAGGGAATGGGCTGTTGTGTGGGTGCTAACTCTTTATAACTATGTACTGGTCCTGTGGGAGAAAGTTGGCGTAGCTACTGTCATACGTATGCTGCCATGGAGGTGTAGCGCCCTACCCCAATGGTTGGGACGCTATTTCAAATTTAAGGGTGTCTGTCATGAAGGGCAATCTTACCTGCAAGCTGGCGACGCTTCGGCGCGCGCGCGTACGCGTGTGCGCAGTAATGACACTTTGGCGCGTGCGGGTGCGCGCCTGCGCAATAGCGGCGCTTCGGTGTTAGCGCTTGCGCGCATGCGCTGCAATGGCGTGCGGGTGTGCGCGGGTGCGCACGGGAGCGCGCAGTGACACTTCTTGGCGCCAATCTGGGGCTATTTAAAGGGGCTGATGCCTGGGCTCCTTGCTGTCTGGTCTACAGCGTTCCCGAGACCCATCTGCTATCTGATAAGTTACCCTACCGATCTGTTCCTGTGACCCGGCTTGTTCCTGACGCTTCCTGCCTTCTGCCTGCCCTCTGACTCCCGGCTTGTTGACCTTGCTTCCGCCTGCTCCTTCTGCCACCTGCTGCCTGCACGTTACCGACCCGGACTGAATAACGACTCTGCCTCTGCCTTTTGGACTGCACCTGATCTGCCAGCCAGTGGATGACCCGGCCTGCTTGGACTTGCCTGTGCCCTGTACTACAGGACACCTCCCCGCTGCCTGCTGCCTCTCTCCTCAGTTCCTGTGTGTCAAGCCTGCCTGCCATTCCAGCTTCCCTGCTGTCGCTGACACCTGCACAAGAGCTTCCTGAAGTCCAGCTCCATCTCTGCACCAGTGTTCCTGACAGGCACTTGTGCGACTCTGCACTCCCAAGCTCCCTGTTCCCACCATCAGGGGTTCCGGAGTAAGAGGTGCAAAAGAGGCCGCTCCCTGCATCTGAGGCTCATCACCAGGTACGTGACAGTGTCTGAGCCAATAGTTGGACTGGCTGTGGTGCTGGCTGATAGCATTTTCCCTTGTTGCCTGTAAGTGGCGTTACCACCTCAGGCTCCTGTTGGAACGCAGGGAAACCATGGTGTATTGAGTGACCCTTCTCGGCAGCGGTTCAGTGGGAGTGGTTGACCCGCTCTACCTGCTGGGAGGGGCAGACGCCATTGTTCAGGGTCTTTTTTCGCCTTGTGGCCCCCTTGGCGTGAGGTATGTGTGTGTGATTCTGGTCTCGGGGCCACATTGGCCCGAGGCTGCATCGCTACCGAGTAGGCCCGGCTATTCTGGCTGGGGCCTACATCCCAAGAGGGGATCTCAAGCTGTACGTCCAAAAGGGAGGAAGCTGTCTTGATGAAGGAAACCGGGGGAGGACCTACCCTGGAGGAGAACGGCAAAGTGCTGATGTCTCGGGTGAGGCCTGGTGACCTTTTGGAGGTAGGATCCAATATACCAAAAGCCCTGCAGTTCGCCGGATCGGCTTAAAGGCTCTTTTACTGCACGGCTGGAAGTTTGGGACTTTAAATCCTGTGGCAGAGGATTCCTGGACTATCCATTTATCTATCTCTAAAAAAAGGTCTGTGGCAGAGACCGACTCCATCTTAAGCAGTCTGTGGCAGAGGCTGTCTTGTTACTGGTTCATGCGTCATCCCGGCTGCTAGGCCATGTGAGAGGGGACTATCCGGGTGAGCAATACCCACTCTATCGGTGAGAGTGGTGAATGATTGATTAGTACTTTGAACTAATTTTGTGCATTCTGTACCGTGTGCGTGAACCTTCTTCTATTCTTCTCCTACCTTCTACTTTCTCTCAAGTTATACTGCAGAAGAAAATAATAAAGCCTGACTGTTGAAGTTTTACCTTTGTGTGGACATTGCATTTATTAAGGACTTTCCTACCCTGACAATGAAGCTAAAGAGGTAATGTGCAAACCCAAAACAAACCAGCAGCTCCTACGGGGGTAGTGCTACACGTAGAGGCTCGTCCGGGATTTTTGCCGTTGCCACTGACAACTGGATTACAGTTTTTTTGCTTTATTGAAAGTCTGCCATCGAGAAAGTGTTGGACTGTGCTTTGAACGAGAGAACAAGGGGTCAAGGGGTACAAATCACTTTGCCAACTGCGTAGTTCATGGGCGGAGCCAGAAAGAAGAAAGCCCGCAAACTACGTGCAAAAGGGAACTAAACTGGGAGGAGTTCCCGCCACCCGCGTGAACCACGTGAGTGTGTTTGGCGCAAGGACCGAAGGTTGCCTGACCGAGCGGGGAGTTCAGCGAGCAACATGTCCTCTTTCTCCTGGGCACCAGCCATATCGGGACCCAGGATGTTCGCTATGCCAAATGCTGTGGGTGCCACGCAATCCGGAGCCTCGCTTACAGATACGGGGATCCGACTAAAGCCCCGGGGACACTTTACTCTTTATACCAGTCAAGATGTGGAGGCCCTGGGCATGCTCTGCCCTGGATGCGATGGACTGGTTATACAATTGCGCCCATTCGGCCGCTGTGCATCCTGCGGGGAGTACTTGTTTGAGGTGGACCAACCCACTGCGCCACCCCGTGCTTATCGGGTAGACTGGTTAACAGGCACCGTTACTATGGAGGAAGTCGCCTTCGCCCCAGCGGTCCAGCCTACGCGCATTGCCTTTGCTACGACAGGTGGATGCGGAGTAGAAGCTACTGTTACTTCGGAGCCATCTGCAGACATGGCAGCGGATGCTGCCACCGCCACCACCTGTGCTTTCATCCCACCTGCAAAACGGAAGGTGGGCTACGTTAAGGCCTCCCGCGGTTGCGGTGGAGGCCTACCTCAGCGCCTGCCAGAACCGTACATCGTGAGCAGTGAAGTCTCCGGGAAGTCCACGTCAGGAACCGGTAAGGAGGCTGGGGACAAATTGACTGTAGCTACCCGCACTTATCTACCTGCCGAGGAGTGGGGCTCTTCGGAGTTTGACTCTCCATCAGATATCGGGGATGACGATCTGTTTGAGACTTTGTCTCAGGAGAGGAGATGGGACAATAGAGAATGCGTTACCCCGATACGCAGCCTCCAAGAGGGGTCACCCATTAACTCTGGGGACACGACACCCCGGATGGAGACCCCGGATGTAGAAAAGGAGACTGTACTTAATGAAGGGACTTTGTCACCATCTCCTACGTCTTTTGGGGGCGCAAACAAACTGAAAAAAATCATCAATTGCCGCCACTGTGCCCATTAAACGCAGCCACTGTGCCCAAACGCTACCAGTTTGCCCCCTCAAATGCAGCCAGTTTGCCCCCTCAAATGCAGCCAGTTTGTCCCCAAATGCAGCCAGTTTGTCCCCAAATACAGCCAGTTTCCCCCAAATGCAGCCACTTTGTCCCCAAATGCAGCCAGTTTGTCCCCAAATGCAGCCAGTTCCCCCCGAAATGCAGCCAGTTTGTCCCCAAATGCAGCCAGTTTGTCCCCAAATACAGCCAGTTTCCCCCCAAATGCAGCCACTTTGTCCCCAAATGCAGCCAGTTTGTTCCCAAATGCAGCCAGTTTGTCCCCAAATGTAGCCAGTTTCCCCCCAAATACAGCCAGTTTGTCCCCAAATACAGCCAGTTTGTCCCCAAATGCAGCCAGTTTCCCCCCAAATACAGCCAGTTTGTCCCTAAATGCAGCCAGTTTGTCCCCAAATACAGCCAGTTTCCCCCCAGCCCTGCACTTACCTTCCTTGGGTCAGCGCCGCTCTTCTTCCATCCTCAATGTCTTCTCCCGCCCTCGATGTTGCTTCAGCCAATCAGGTTACTGGTAACCAGACCCGGTGAAACTGATTGGCTGAGACGCGTGTCAGTGTTAACCAAGGAACACACAGCCCGTGCATCCCCTGGTTAACTATTTGGAAGCCGATTACAGCCCACAGGCTGTAATCGGGAAGCCTATCAGAGCCGCTGGCTCTGATAGGCACTTCCAAAAGTCAACCAGCCGCTGTTATTCAGATGCATGAATGTATGTATTGTTGCAGGGGAGAGAGGGGGCGGCGCTCCTGTGCCCACTATGGACACACCGCCACTGGCCCAGTGGGTAGCGTCTCCCTGCGCTCCCACCGCATGTTGGAGCTGGAGATAAGAGAAGTACATGGTAGAGGGTAGAAAAACCTGACTCGCATCTCAGGGAAGGACAACAGCCTTCCGTCCTGAAATATGTGTGATAGCAAAGTCACGCCGAAGGAGCTCCACCTGGGGCCCTGTTGCAATTTTGCCAGTTCGACATAGGAGAGATTCCCCCATATCGGACTATATTCAGTAAAGCCTGTCACCTCTTGTATCGGTCTACCCTTATTCCAGATTTTCTGGATTAAAGTAACGGTGGGTGTCTGTTTATTTGATTTGTGGAACATCGGAGCATCCAGGCCCAGTCAACAGCAATCATGCAGAGGAACCAGCCAGATCCTGGGCCATGGATCCAATCAGATGTTGCATTTGGGCTGCAATGTAGTACAGCCAAGGATTGGGCACTGCCAATCCTCCACTGTCCTTAGCATTCTGCAGCTGTTCTAATTTAATTCTGTGGGGGCCTGTGTTCCATAGTAAACCTCTAAAGAGGGTGTTAACCACCCGAAAGATTTTCAGGTGGATCACAACCGGAGAGTTGTGTAGAAAATATAGTAGCTGTGACATCAGTATAATTTTTATTAAATTGGCCTTACTTGCCAGCGAAAGTTCAAGTTTGTTCCAGGTGTTGATCTTGTCCCTAAATTTAGACAATAGGGGGTGTATATTTAAAGGGCAATAGTCCACAAGTTTAGGTGTTATTTGTACTCCCAGGTATTTGAATGATGTCACCACCGGGATAGGGCAGGAATCATGCAGATCCACCGCCCGCTCCCCATCCAGCACCATCAGTGCCGACTTGGACCAATTAATTGTCAGGCCGGAGAAATGCCCGAATCTAGAAATAATGGTGGTCACCTCAGCCAAAGAAGCGGTGGTGTCTCCCAAGAAAAGCATCATGTCGTCAGCATACAGCATAATCTTTTCATGAAGATCACCATACCTCAACCCCGTGATCCCCTGGCTAGCCCTCACTACCGCCGCCAGCGTGTCAGACTTATACGTACCAGACTGGTGAGCCCATTGGAGCAGAGGAAGGTCTCCCTTACGTGTCCGACTCGTGGCCCCTGATAGTATGGACAGGAGGCACGGAAGTGCAGAGTGGTATGAGAGCCTGGCGGGTAGTTGCAGAAGATGCGGCTCTGGATGCAGGTGCAGAGGAGTAGGTGTCCGGCCGGACAGGCAACAGGAAACAGGCACACAGGCAGAGGATACTGAGCAGGAGCGGAGCGGGATGGTCGGGTCACAGGCAGGGTCGGCAACAGGCAGGCAGCGAAGTACAGAGGAACAGGCAGGTACAAGGTCAAGGCAAGCTGAGGTCAAGTGCAGGCAGAAGACAAGGGTAATCCGATGGGCAGGCCGGGTAATCAGGAGGCAAGTGTTCAGACAGGTATTAGGAGCAAAGGGTCACAGGTAGCTGCAGATCAGACAGCACCGGTCTGAAGTATTCCAGGGATTTAAATGGACTGTTTGGCGCGCATCGGTGCGCGCATCAGCGCACACGCACGCACGTGCACACAGTCACACTATCGCGCACAGGCGCGCGCGCCCGCAGTCCAGGACGTGAACCAGAGCGCCCAGAAGCATGCACAACCCATCCAGCAAGGTGAGTTCTCTGACAGTGCCCCCCCTTAAGGGCAGCCTCCGGATGCCCAATTGGGCAATTTTCGCGGCATTGGATCTTTTGAAGGCCTGCATAAGTTCTTCAGCATGTATGCTGCTTTCGGGCTCCCAGGAATTATCCTCTGGTCCATAGCCCTTCCGTTTTATTAAATATTGGATCTGGTTGTAGCTTCTTCTACAATCCAAGATAGCCTCCACCTCAAATTCTTCCTCATTGTTGACTATTATGGGTTCTGGTGGACCGGTACTTCGGCCAGCAAAGGGGTTAGGAACAACAGGTTTCAGCAGCGTCACATGGAAGACTGGGTGAACCTTCAGAGAGTCAGGTAAGTCAAGTTCATAGGTCACGTCATTAATCTTCCTCTTAACAGAGAAAGGCCCCATGAATCTGGGACCCAGTTTCCTGGAGGGACAGGCCATTTTTAGGTTAGCTGTAGACAACCATACCTGGTTGCCAGGTTCCAGAATAAGTTCTCCTCGCTTCTTCCTGTTGAACATCTTTTTATTATATTCCTGAGTCTTGGACATGGTTTCCTGTAAAAGTTTATTGTTAGTGAGGAAGAAGTCCATTGTTTCGGAAACTGCAGGAATAGCACATTTAGGTATAGTACTGGGCAGGAAGGACGGGTGGAAGCCATAGTTAGCAAAAAATGGCATCTGCTTGATAGCAGAATGCAGAGAATTATTGTACGCAAACTCGGCAATAGGCATTAAAGAGGCCCAGTCATCCTGTGAGAATGAGGAGAAGCAATGGAGGTACTGCTGTAAAGTCTGGTCGATCTCCAGAGAACCACAAAGAGCCTTCCAGAACCTGGAGGTGAACTGAACACCTTGATTGGATACAATGCTGGCTGGAACTCCGTGCAACCTCACTATCTCTTTGATCAAGATCTTCGCCGTCTGTATAGCCAAGGGTGTGCCTTTCATAGGCAGAAAATGGGCCATTTTGGACAATCTGTCTACTACAACAAAAATAGTAGAAAACCCCTCAGCCAGAGGAAGTTCCACAATGAAATCCATGAAGATCATCTGCCAAGGTGTTTCTGGGACAGGTAGAGGCTTTAATAGACCCCAGGCTCTTGCCCAGCTACTCTTGCTTCGGTAACAGGTATTGCATGACTCCACATAGCTTTTACAGTCGCTCATCAGTTGAGGCCACCAAAACGTGCGCTGTATCAATTCAGCTGTCTTCAGCGCACCAAAGTGTCCTGCCAATTTATGGTCGTGGCAATGCTCTAGCACTGCTACCCTTAGGTTCTCTGGGACCACATACTTGCCTTTATGCCACATCAGCCCATCTTGTGCCCTTACACAGGTATCAGGAAACGAGGTCAGTCCAGCAGAGGCTTGTTTAATTCGGGATATGAGATCCCCTTGAAGCAACAGAAAGTTCCCCGAAGGGAGGATGGTGTCTGGAGATATAGATTTATTGGAATTGTTGAACATGTGGGAGAGCGCATCAGGCTTGGTATTTTTTGACCCAGGTCTGTACGTAATGTGAAACAGGAATCTTGAAAAAAAAGTGCCCACCTCGCCTGCCGTGGTTTCAGTCTCTTGGCCATTCTTAATACTCTAAGTTTTTATGGTCAGTGTAGACCAAGATGGGATGTGCAGCACCCTCAAGTAGGTAACACCACTCTTCTAACACGGCCTTGATGGCCAGAAGCTCCCTATCCCCCACATCATAATTCTTTTCCGCTGTAGAGAGCTTACGAGAGAAGAAGGCCACAGGATAAAGGAGAGATTTGACTCCTTGCTGTTGGGATAGCACAGCCCCTACCGCGATTTCTGAAGCGTCAACTTCGAGGACAAACGGTAAAGCAGGGTCAGGGTGTTTCAAGATGGAAGCAGAGGTGAACAATTCCCTGAGCTTTTCAAAGGTGGTTTGAGCCTTGGACGACCAGAAGAGTCGAGTTCCTTGCTTGGTTAGTTCAGTAAGGGGGGCGATTATCGCAGAAAAGTTCCTGATAAACTTCCGGTAAAAATTTGAAAAACCGATAAAGCGCCGAACCCCCTTTTTATCTGTAGCAGCTGGCCAATCCAGGATGGCAGAAACCTTCTGAGGATCCATTTTGATGCCCCTTAACAGAGATGATTAATCCCAAAAATTGGATGCATTGCAGTACAAATGCACATTTTTCTGGTTTAGCATAAAGTCCATGCTGCCTGAGCCGGGTTAGAACATTTTGGACATGCCTGCGGTGGTCATTTACTGTGGCGGAGAAGATCAGGATGTCATCCAGGTAAACTATAACGTACAAATCAAGATAGTCACGGAAGATGTTGTTGAAAAAATGTTGGAACGTGGCCGGTGCATTACATAGCCCGAAGGGCATAACAAGGTACTCGAAGTGCCCGAATCGGGTACGAAAAGCCGTTTTCCACTCGTCCCCCTCTCGAATACGGATTAAATTGTAGGCTCCTCGGAGATCAAGCTTAGTAAAGATGACTGCGGATCCCAACCTTTGGAAAAGTTCAGGCACAAGGGGCAGTGGGTAACGGTTCTTTATTGTAATTTTGCAAATAAACCCCTTCTTTAGGTTTTCATCGATATAGACCTTCAGAGTGCCCAGCTCCTGCTCAGTCAAAGGGAAGATTCTTCCAAACGGGACTTCAGTTCCTGGTAGTAACTCTATAGGGCAGTCATAAGGCCTATGAGGAGGAAGAGTCTCTTCCCCCTTCTTGCTGAACACGTCCAGGAAGTCATGATAGGGCACATGGACTGACTGCCATAGCTCAGAGTCAGTATCAAGGCAGAACAGTTGTGGGGAGTTAACTGAGGTTTGTTGCAAACAGTGCTGCTGGCAGTAGCTGGACAAGAACAAGATCTCCCCGTGGCCCAGTCAATACTGGGGTTATGGGTTTGCAGCCAGGGCATCCCCAAAATGATAGGGAACAGGGGTGAGGAGATAGCATCAAGGCGTAGAAATTCCTGATGATGGGTGGCCATGGTGGCCAGCAACGAAACAGTTTCCTGTGTAACAGGGCCAGATTTAATGGTGGACCCATCAGCAAGGTGTACAGCAAGTCCCTGGGTCTTAGGCTAAAGAGGAATGTGGAGGTTGGCAGCAAATGATAGGTCAATGAAGCAACTGCATGCCCCGGAGTCAATTATGATGGAGACTGGGATTGGGGTATCTTTTCCTGGAAGCTGCAACATGATGGAGAGAGCAAGGTGATAAGCTGGTTTAGGTAGGACAGATGGACACAAGGAAGAGGTCGGGAGGCTTTTACGCATCTTGGTAGGGCAAGACCTCACATAGTGCCCAGGTTCTCAGCAGTACATACAAAGGTTGTGGATCCGTCTGCGCTGTTGTTCTTCTGGGGTAAGGGAAGGACGAAGTAGGCCCAGCTGCATGGGCTCAGGAGTGTCAGAGACTGGGACGGTTGGAGTCGAAGGGGTCTGGCAGGGAAAGCTGGGGACCTTGGGAAGCATCCAGGTGGGTCGAAGTTGGCTGGTGGACTTCTCGGAGCGGCGCTCCCGTAAGCGTTGGTCGATTTAGATTGACAGATTAATGAGTCCATCCAAAGTTGGAGGAGTACCGACCCGTGCCAGTTCGTCCTTAAGTGCATCAAATAGTCCCATCCGGAATTGAGAACGCAGGGCAGCATCGTTCCAATTGGTGTCGGAACTCTACCGCCTGAACTCTGTCACATAATCTTCCGCCGCTCGGCGACCTTGCTGTAGAGCATATAATGCAGACTCCGCAGTGGCGGTCTGCTGGGGGTCCTCATAAAGCTGAGACATAGCGTCAAAAAATGTGGTTAGATGATTCAGGGATTCTGCTTTTTGCTCCAAGAGACAGTGGGCCCAGGTTTGAGGTTCACCAGACAGGAGGGAGATTACGAAGCCTACTTTGGTTACTTCCAATGAAAAGGTGCGAGGTTGTACAGCGAAGTAGAGTTTGCAGGCATTTTGAAAAGTCCGGAATTGACTGCGTTCACCCGAAAACCTGTCGGGCGTGGGTACCCTGGGCTCGGGAGGTAGCATCACTACAGAGGATGCAGCTGCGGCAGCGCCTTGTGGGCTGGCGGGCGAAGACAGGACGTGAACCCATTCTTCCAATCTTGTATAGCCTCGATGAAGATCCTTCACAGCTTGCGTTAGACCCGCCAGGTGTCTACAGAGTTCCTCCATGTAAGTGGTTCCTTGCTCGGGCTCGGGCTCGGGCATGGCTGTCTGATACTGTCAGACTTATACGTACCAGACTGGTGAGCCCAATAGAGCAGAGGAAGGTCTCCCTTACGTGTCCGACTCGCGGCCCCTGATAGTATGGACAGGAGGCATGGGAGTGCGGAGTGGTATGAGAGCCTGGCGGGTAGTTGCAGGAGATGTGGCTCTGGATGCAGGTGCAGAGGAGTAGGTGTCCGGCCGGACAGGCAACAGTAAACAGGCACACAGGCAGAGGATGCTGAGCAGGAGTGGAGCGGGATGGTCAGGTCACAGGCAGGGTCGGCAACAGGCAGGCAGCGAAGTACAGAGGAACAGGCAGGTACAAGGTGAAGGCAAGCTGAGGTCAGGTGCAGGCAGAAGACAAGGGTAATCCGATGGGCAGGCCGGGTAATCAGGAGGCAAGTGTTCAGACAGGTATCAGGAGCAAAGGGTCACAGGTAGCTGCAGATCAGACAGCACCGGTCTGAAGTATTCCAGGGATTTAAATGGACTGTTTGGCGTGCATCAGCGCACGCGCGCGCACATGCACCCGCGCACACAGGCACACCAGTGAGCACAGGCCGGGGCGTGAACCAGCGCGCACAGGAGCATGCACAACATGTACAGCAAGGTGAGTTCTCTGACACAGCGGCTCAATAGCGATAGCAAAGAGCAGGGGAGACAGGGGACAGCCCTGCCTCGTACCCCCTGCCCAGAGCAAACGCGTGAGGCATCCTGCCCGACATCTGAATAGTCGCCTGTGGGGAGGCGTATAGCAACTTGACCCAGGGTATGAATCGGTCTCCAAACCCAAATTTGGACAGCACCGCCCACAGGTATCGCCAGCCAATGCTGTCAAATGCCTTGTTGGCAGCAAGGGACAAAAGGGCCCTGTTTCCCCCATTGTCCGCCTGCAACTGCGTGTTCAGAAAAAGGCGCCTGAGATTGGTGGCCGTGGATTTTTGCGGCATAAAGCCTGCCTGGTCAGGGTGTATTATAGAGGCTATGATCCCGCTGCACTGATTACTGTGAAAATGAAACTGGTAATGAAGGGGTTAACCACTAGGTGTCACTGAAGGGGTTAAGTGTGCCCTAGGGAGTGCTTCTAACTGTAGGGGGGATGGGTGTGACAGGACAGTGATCACCGCTTCCAATTACAGGAAACTGTGTTCACTGTCCTGTCACTAGGAAGACTGGGGAAATGCTTGTTTACATAAGCATTTCCCCCTTCTTCCTCACCGTGACACGATCGCGGGTATGCCCGCGGACATCGAGTCCGTGGGACCCGCGGCCAGAGTCACGGAGCTCGCGGCGGGCGCGCGCGTGTCCACAATGTCGCTTCTTAAAGGGGACGTATATATATGTCCTTTTGCCTGCCCGTGCCATTCTGCCGACGTATATCTGCGTGCGGCGGTCGGCATGTGGTTAAAAGATGAGCAACTTTTTTTTTTTTATTCTGACTCGGTTTGCGGGTGTTGTCTCGCAAAATTATCAGAATTCAAGCTAATGGGGTGTGCAGTACCGCATTTGGGCAGAGGTGTGGGGGCGCCGGTGACACTCGGAAATGGTTCGGAACGGTTCGGTAATACTCGGAATCACACAGAAAAACTCGGAAATACTCCATTCCCGGGTGTTTCCGAGCCTTTCCGAGGCTCTGCGGCGCCCCCCCCACCTCAGGCCACATGCCATTGAAGTCAATGCGGAAAAAATTATTTTTGTTTCCATTCACTTCTATGGGGTAACTCACTTTGATATGCGAGTGCTTTGGATTACAAGCATTCTCCTAGAATGGATTATTCTCGTAATCCAAGGTTCCACTGTACCAGGAAAGTGTGACACAGATGTAAAATGTTGCAAAGGAAACTCAACCTCCCCATAGCCCAGAGTGCATACCATCCAGATGTAATACATTCCCTGCACTCCGTGATTACCTCCCTCAGGCTGTGTTCACACCTATG
Organism: Rana muscosa; assembly: GCA_029206835.1. Taxonomy (NCBI): domain Eukaryota; kingdom Metazoa; phylum Chordata; class Amphibia; order Anura; family Ranidae; genus Rana; species Rana muscosa. The sequence goes on from CM055122.1 coordinate 580,228,226, forward strand.
CGGGCTGCTGTTAATTTGTTTTCTTTGTGCATTCTGCCTTTTTGCCAATTTTTTTAAATGTGTTTTTGATGCGTTTTGGGTAGTTGTCTGTTGTCATGCAGGAGAAACCTGCAAAAATGCAGCTGAAACGCATCAAAAACGCAAGCACTGCATTTTTTACATGTTTCTGCTGCATTTCCATTGAAGTCCATGGAACCAAAAATGCAACCTGCTGTGGGCATAAAAGTCCCAGACCCTTTCCAAGAAAAACGCATGTTATATGAACTGTAGTGCGTTTCTGCAAAACTTGAAAACACACTGATGTGAGGCAGTCACCCATGACTTTTACTTATTTCCATACATTAGAGTCACCTAACATTTCCAATGGTGTAGAATATCAGGAATAGGGATGGGCAAACTGTTCGGGCCAAGCATTGGTTTCGGCACCAAACAGCGCCTATTTGGGTGTTCACGTGCAAACACCCGAATTTGCGGTGCTTTCAGCGGGATGTTCGCCTGCCGAGCTTGGTTGTTAAGGAGAGGGCCGGTGTTCTGCCGAGATGTGTCCCCCCTGCGGATTCTGCCAGCCCTGGACTGCGCAGGCGCAGCGCTCTAGCTCCGAAAATTGACGAACATTAGGAGGTGTGCATGAGCTGTAGACTGCGACTGCGCAATCAACAGGGTATTGTGACAGTCGTTGCCGCACGCTCCCGATGCTCGCTCCACTCTGCAAGGGTGGCGGGTGTATTATAATGGACGGATGACTAGAGCAAGGGCAAGGGGCATGTTTAAGGACATGAATTGATGGACAGAGAGAAGGGCGGGTAGTTCAATGTGGATGGGCGATTTTAATACTTGTCAGAAAATTGTTAAAAACAAAAGCTTATGTCTTGCAGAAACCCGCCCATAAACATTTTAAAAATCGTCCATGGCACGCCCCCCTTAATACACACGCCCCTTGCAGAGTGGAGCGAGCATCGGGAGCGTGTGTGAGTGTGTGGCATGCGCCGTGTATGTGTTAGTTGGCATTCGGCTATTTTCTGAGTTCTGCTGTGAGTGTTAGTGCGCCAGCACACGCTGACACACGCTGCGTGATGTGATGCGCATGTGCAGGACAGAGATGGCAGAATCCGCTGAGGGGCAATTCTCAGCAGGTCACCGGGAAGCCGGCCACTGTGTCCTTACCAAACGATAATTCATAAGCTGCCAGCGGGTTTGCCCACTGACAGCTAAATCCCCCAAAAAATTGCTGGCAATAAAAAAAAAAAAAGTTCTATTTTTTTTTTTTTTTTTTTATTATTGCCAGCAAAAATGGATATTGGTATGGATTTTGAGGGGAACCCCCACACCAAAAAAAAAGACCCTTATCCGAGCATGCAGGCCAGGAAAGGGGGGAATGAGTGAGCGCCCCCTCCTGAACCATACCAGACCATATGCCCTCAACATGGGGGGTCCTTTGGGGCAGTGACTTCACATGGGGGTGGTGCCACCAGCTGACATCACGAGGTGGCCCCGCCCCTTACCTATTTAAGAACTATCAGACGGCGGGGCAGGCAGTCGGCATGTAGCCTTCGTCGCAGGCGGTTGTCGATGGATCGGTGACATTTTTGTATTTTTAATAATGGATTTGTCAAAAACTGTGCTTTGTTTTCTTTTTGACACATTTTTTTGGATTTGTCAAAAACTGTGCTTTGTTTTCTTTTTGTTAGTTTCAATGTTTTTATTAAATTTTTCAACATAAAAAAAAGGGGCATGAATAACATTATATAAAAAAATGCATTAGAAATAGTAAAAGAAATTCCATATTCAGAATAATATTCATAAATATAAAGTGTATTAAATGTATATTATGAGCAAGTAAAACATAGAATGTATTGAAAAATAAAATATACAGAACTAAATAAAATAAATTAAACAAGGTAATCTAAATATCTCATGTGATAATGTAGTATATATTAAAAGAAATAAAAGGGAATAAGGTCAAATAAGGGGAGGAGTGGATAATTGTACAAAGAATAAAATATGAATTATATTAAGATTACTATTAGTGTAAACATCCCCAAGTCAAGTTAAGGAATAAAAGAGGTTAGGGTATGATATTCTGGAGAATTAGTAAATTGTATCCAGTTAGCCCAAGTTTTATTGAATTTAAATGGTGTGTCATTGGCCTGTTGTATTAAATCTTCCATTTCAGCAATAGTTTGGACTTTTTTTAACCATTCAGATACACATGGGGGTGAAACATCCCTCCAATGAATAGGTATACACAGTTTAGCCGCATTAATAAGATGCATAACAAGAGATTTATTGTAAAGTGAAATAGGTAAGGATGTGTGGTGTAACAAGTATTGAGCAGGAGTAAAATCAAGTTTATATGTTGTTATGTGGAATATAAGACAATGTATTTCCTTCCAAAAGGGTTGCATTCGAGGGCAATCCCACCAAATATGAAGGAGTGTTCCCTGGGCAGCCGCACATCGCCAACACAGAGGACTAGTATCAGGGTTAAATTTGTGGATTATGTCTGGTGTTTTATACCATCTGGAATATATCTTAAATCCATTCTCCTGAGTTAGGACATTTAGGGAACCTTTATGGATGTATGTAAAAATATGCTCCCATTCTTTTCTAGTAAGGTCCATAGTAAGTTCTCTTTCCCATTTTTGGCTAATTATGTCATCTTTAGGATTGATGTCAGCAAAAGTCAGAGCATAAATGGTCGATATAGTGTGTCTTTGTGGTTCCGATTTTGTGCATAGTTTTTCAAAGGGTGTCAGATCTTTGTACCATTGAGAAGGCGAAACAGAATCAAGTAATAGAGACTTAATCCGGATATATTCAAGAAAGGAGATACCTCTGTCTGGAATCAGTGCAGTAAAGCCATCAAATGAAATGAACTTCTCTTTATTAAAAAAAAATTTTGCTCTAATGGAAGAAGTAAAAGGCGAACCATGTATGTCAAGTTTAGAGATTTTTAAGGGAAAGTCTGGATTACGGTCAATAGGAGTAATGGGTCTAGGAAATGATGCAATATTATTTTTTTTACAAAGTGAACGAAAGATCAGTAAGGTAGGACCAGTAAGGGGGTGACATAGAACGGCTAGAACTAAGTCTAAAATCCAATTTCTCCTCCACCCGAAGAACAATCATAAAATTCTTAACTCTAAAGAGATAGCTAACTCCTTTGCAGACTACTACTCCTCTCTGTATAATCTTAAAGATGACCCCAACACTCCCCAGCATACTAATCTGTTTGTCCAATTCAGTGGCTTCTGAAGGGGTAATTGGAGTCGGGCTATATTAGGATAAAAAATCTGAAATCATTTTTTTTCTATCCATAGAAGGATCTTTTGATGTTTGTGAAGGTAAATTATATAATTTAGAATAAAAGTTTTTAAATTTAGTAGCAATTTCAGAGGAAGAGAAAAACTTATTGCCAGCAGGATCTGTAATGGAATGAATAGTAAGGGAAGTCTTTTTAGATTGGAGAGTTCTGGCAAGTAATTTCCCAGATTTATTGCCAGATTCATAAAATAATTTACGTGTCAGAGCAAATTTACGTCTATTTTTTTCCCAAGTTCATCTAGTAGAGCTTCCCTAGCTTGTAATAATTCATTAAATAAGCTGTCCGTCAGAGATTGTTTGTGTCTACTTTCAAGAGAATGAACTTGTTCTGAAAGTTTTGTAAGAAGGGCTTGTCTAATTTTCCGTCGTTTTGCAGCAATGGAGATAATCTCTCCCCTTATCACACATTTGTGCGCAGCCCATATGTTCATCGAGCTTATTTCACAAGAGTCATTTTCTTAAAAGTATTGTAAAAGACGAGAATTTAAAAATTTCAAATTCTCAGGATCTGTAAGAAGCGAATTATCTAATCTCCAGATATTAGATCTAGAAGGTACGGAAGAGAAAGAAAGGGTAATGGAAATGGGATGGTGGTCCGATAGGATCATTGGATCAATATTAGCTGTTGTGAGAGATTCAAGATCAGATTGAGATAAAAAAAATAGTCAATCCTCGAGTATTTATTATGGGGTGGTGAAAAAAATGTATAATCTTTCGTGTTGGGATATAAAGTCGGCCAAGCATCAAGAAGAGTAAGACCTTTAAGTAAATGTTTAACCGAGTGAAGGGCTCTGTAAGGCATAGAGGAGAAGCCAGATGAAGTGTCAAGGGAGGGAGTGAGGGCCAGATTAAAATCTCCTCCCACAATAAGCATTCCAGTCTGGGGGGGCATGGCTACCGCGCAACTGTATGGACGTGTGATCACACAGCTCCGCTCCAGGCACGGGAACCGCCAACAACTGCCGGGATACCACGCACCGTACACCACTCCAAACGGGCCCTAAAGCTCCTATACCACTCTGGGGATGACCCGCAAGCGGAAAGAGACAGCTAAGCTGAAGAAATTGGATGATTTCTACCCGCCGAAAGGCCGGAGCATGACCCAAGATGGTGCCGGCATGGAGGACGCATCTCCTTCCTCCTCCTGCGGCTCACGCTCCGCTACATCCAGCCCAGCCGTACAGCTCACCCCAACACAACGCTCTCCGGAGGCATCAACACCAATGTCCCACAGCCCGGCGAAGTCAAAGCCCCCCTTGGAAGACAACTTCACCAAGGTGAGCACAGGCCATGAGGGGTTAGAAGACACGAGGGAGCTGGTAGACCCTTTCACAGCATTTACAACTACAGGCGCAGCAGTCTCTGACACTACCCTCAAAGACATGCTTGTCTCCCTCCGCAGCTCTATGCATGCTGATTTAATGCATTGCATGAAGAACTTTAAAACTGAAGTGACTGAATTAGGGGGCAGGGTGGCACACGTGGAAGATAAGATTGGGGGAGTTTGCGGCCTCCCATAACTCCCTTATTGACGCACATTCTGATCATTCAGAAGAATTGGCTTGGCTCGCCCGCAGTCTGGGACGTGAACCAGAGCGCCCAGAAGCATGCACAACCCATCCAGCAAGGTGAGTTCTCTGACAGTGCCCCCCCTTAAGGGCAGCCTCCGGATGCCCAATTGGGCAATTTTCGCGGCATTGGATCTTTTGAAGGCCTGCATAAGTTCTTCAGCATGTATGCTGCTTTCGGGCTCCCAGGAATTATCCTCTGGTCCATAGCCCTTCCGTTTTATTAAATATTGGATCTGGTTGTAGCTTCTTCTACAATCCAAGATAGCCTCCACCTCAAATTCTTCCTCATTGTTGACTATTATGGGTTCTGGTGGACCGGTACTTCGGCCAGCAAAGGGGTTAGGAACAACAGGTTTCAGCAGCGTCACATGGAAGACTGGGTGAACCTTCAGAGAGTCAGGTAAGTCAAGTTCATAGGTCACGTCATTAATCTTCCTCTTAACAGAGAAAGGCCCCATGAATCTGGGACCCAGTTTCCTGGAGGGACAGGCCATTTTTAGGTTAGCTGTAGACAACCATACCTGGTTGCCAGGTTCCAGAATAAGTTCTCCTCGCTTCTTCCTGTTGAACATCTTTTTATTATATTCCTGAGTCTTGGACATGGTTTCCTGTAAAAGTTTATTGTTAGTGAGGAAGAAGTCCATTGTTTCGGAACTGAAGGAATAGCACATTCAGGTATAGTACTGGGCAGGAAGGACGGGTGGAAGCCATAGTTAGCAAAAAATGGCATCTGCTTGATAGCAGAATGCAGAGAATTATTGTACGCAAACTCTGCAATAGGCATTAAAGAGGCCCAGTCATCCTGTGAGAATGAGGAGAAGCAATGGAGGTACTGCTGTAAAGTCTGGTCGATCTCCAGAGAACCACAAAGAGCCTTCCAGAACCTGGAGGTGAACTGAACACCTTGATTGGATACAATGCTGGCTGGAACTCTGTGCAACCTCACTATCTCTTTGATCAAGATCTTCGCCGTCTGTATAGCCAAGGGTGTGCCTTTCATAGGCAGAAAATGGGCCATTTTGGACAATCTGTCTACTACAACAAAAATAGTAGAAAACCCCTCAGCCAGAGGAAGTTCCACAATGAAATCCATGAAGATCATCTGCCAAGGTGTTTCTGGGACAGGTAGAGGCTTTAATAGACCCCAGGCTCTTGCCCAGCTACTCTTGCTTCGGTAACAGGTATTGCATGACTCCACATAGCTTTTACAGTCGCTCATCAGTTGAGGCCACCAAAACGTGCGCTGTATCAATTCAGCTGTCTTCAGCGCACCAAAGTGTCCTGCCAATTTATGGTCGTGGCAAAGCTCTAGCACTGCTACCCTTAGGTTCTCTGGGACCACATACTTGCCTTTATGCCACATCAGCCCATCTTGTGCCCTTACACAGGTATCAGGAAACGAGGTCAGTCCAGCAGAGGCTTGTTTAATTCGGGATATGAGATCCCCTTGAAGCAACAGAAAGTTCCCCGAAGGGAGGATGGTGTCTGGAGATATAGATTTCTTGGAATTGTTGAACATGTGGGAGAGCGCATCAGGCTTGGTATTTTTTGACCCAGGTCTGTACGTAATGTGAAACAGGAATCTTGAAAAAAAAAGTGCCCACCTCGCCTGCCGTGGTTTCAGTCTCTTGGCCATTCTTAATACTCTAAGTTTTTATGGTCAGTGTAGACCAAGATGGGATGTGCAGCACCCTCAAGTAGGTAACGCCACTCTTCTAACGCGGCCTTGATGGCCAGAAGCTCCCTATCCCCCACATCATAATTCTTTTCCGCTGTAGAGAGCTTACGAGAGAAGAAGGCCACAGGATAAAGGAGAGATTTGACTCCTTGCTGTTGGGATAGCACAGCCCCTACCGCGATTTCTGAAGCGTCAACTTCGAGGACAAACGGTAAAGCAGGGTCAGGGTGTTTCAAGATGGAGGCAGAGGTGAACAATTCCCTGAGCCTTTCAAAGGTGGTTTGAGCCTTGGACGACCAGAAGAGTCGAGTTCCTTGCTTGGTTAGTTCAGTAAGGGGGCGATTATCGCAGAAAAGTTCCTGATAAACTTCCGGTAAAAATTTGAAAAACCGATAAAGCGCCGAACCCCCTTTTTATCTGTAGCAGCTGGCCAATCCAGGATGGCAGAAACCTTCTGAGGATCCATTTTGATGCCCCTTAACAGAGATGATTAATCCCAAAAATTGGATGCATTGCAGTACAAATGCACATTTTTCTGGTTTAGCATAAAGTCCATGCTGCCTGAGCCGGGTTAGAACATTTGGGACATGCCTGCGGTGGTCATTTACTGTGGCGGAGAAGATCAGGATGTCATCCAGGTAAACTATAACGTACAAATCAAGATAGTCACGGAAGATGTCGTTGAAAAAATGTTGGAACGTGGCCATGGCATTACATAGCCTGAAGGGCATAACAAGGTACTCGAAGTGCCCGAATCGGGTACGAAAAGCCATTTTCCACTCGTCCCCCTCTCGAATACGGATTAAATTGTAGGCTCCTCGGAGATCAAGCTTAGTAAAGATGACTGCGGATCCCAACCTTTGGAAAAGTTCAGGCACAAGGGGCAGTGGGTAACGGTTCTTTATTGTAATTTTGCAAATAAACCCCTTCTTTAGGTTTTCATCGATATAGACCTTCAGAGTGCCCAGCTCCTGCTCAGTCAAAGGGAAGATTCTTCCAAACGGGACTTCAGTTCCTGGTAGTAACTCTATAGGGCAGTCATAAGGCCTATGAGGAGGAAGAGTCGAGTCACAGGTCACAGGCAGGGTCGGCAACAGGCAGGCAGCGAAGTACAGAGGAACAGGCAGGTACAAGGTGAAGGCAAGCTGAGGTCAGGTGCAGGCAGAAGACAAGGGTAATCCGATGGGCAGGCCGGGTAATCAGGAGGCAAGTGTTCAGACAGGTATCAGGAGCAAAGGGTCACAGGTAGCTGCAGATCAGACAGCACCGGTCTGAAGTATTCCAGGGATTTAAATGGACTGTTTGGCGTGCATCAGCGCACGCGCGCGCACATGCACCCGCGCACACAGGCACACCAGTGAGCACAGGCCGGGGCGTGAACCAGCGCGCACAGGAGCATGCACAACATGTACAGCAAGGTGAGTTCTCTGACACAGCGGCTCAATAGCGATAGCAAAGAGCAGGGGAGACAGGGGACAGCCCTGCCTCGTACCCCCTGCCCAGAGCAAACGCGTGAGGCATCCTGTCCGACATCTGAATAGTCGCCTGTGGGGAGGCGTATAGCAACTTGACCCAGGCTATGAATCGGTCTCCAAACCCAAATTTGGACAGCACCACCCACAGGTATCGCCAGCCAATGCTGTCAAATGCCATGTTGGCAGCAAGGGACAAAAGGGCCCTGTTTCCCCCATTGTCCGCCTGCAACTGCATGTTCAGAAAAAGGCGCCTGAGATTGGTGGCCATGGATTTTTGCGGCATAAAGCCTGCCTGGTCAGGGTGTATTATAGAGGCTATGATCCCGCTGCACTGATTACTGTGAAAATGAAACTGGTAATGAAGGGGTTAACCACTAGGTGGCACTGAAGGGGTTAAGTGTGCCCTAGGGAGTGCTTCTAACTGTAGGGGGGATGGGTGTGACAGGACAGTGATCACCGCTTCCAATTACAGGAAACTGTGTTCACTGTCCTGTCACTAGGAAGACTGGGGAAATGCTTGTTTACGTAAGCATTTCCCCCTTCTTCCTCACCGTGACACGATCGCGGGTATGCCCGCGGACATCGAGTCCGTGGGACCCGCGGTCGGAGTCACGGAGCTCGCGGCGGGCGCGCGCGTGTCCACAATGTCGCTTCTTAAAGGGGACGTATATATATGTCCTTTTGCCTGCCCGTGCCATTCTGCCGACGTATATCTGCGTGCGGCGGTCGGCATGTGGTTAAAAGATGAGCAACTTTTTTTTTTTTATTCTGACTCGGTTTGCGAGTGTTGTCTCGCAAAATTATCAGAATTCAAGCTAATGGGGTGTGCAGTACCGCATTTGGGCAGAGGTGTGGGGGCGCCGGTGACACTCAGAAATGGTTCGGAACGGTTCGGTAATACTCGGAATCACACAGAAAAACTCGGAAATACTCCATTCCCGGGTGTTTCCGAGCCTTTCCGAGGCTCTGCGGCGCCCCCCCCACCTCAGGCCACATGCCATTGAAGTCAATGCGGAACAAATTATTTTTGTTTCCATTCACTTCTATGGGGTAACTCACTTTGATATGCGAGTGCTTTGGATTACAAGCATTCTCCTAGAATGGATTATTCTCGTAATCCGAGGTTTCACTGTACCAGGAAAGTGTGACACAGATGTAAAATGTTGCAAAGGAAACTCAACCTCCCCATAGCCCAGAGTGCATACCATCCAGATGTAATACATTCCCTGCACTCCGTGATTACCTCCCTCAGGCTGTGTTCACACCTATGCGGGCTGCTGTTAATTTGTTTTCTTTGTGCATTCTGCCTTTTTGCCAATTTTTTAAATGTGTTTTTGATGCGTTTTGGGTAGTTGTCTGTTGTCATGCAGGAGAAACCTGCAAAAATGCAGCTGAAACGCATCAAAAACGCAAGCACTGCATTTTTTTACATGTTTCTGCTGCATTTCCATTGAAGTCCATGGAACCAAAAATGCAACCTGCTGTGGGCATAAAAGTCCCCGACCCTTTCCAAGAAAAACGCATGTTATATGAACTGTAGTGCGTTTCTGCAAAACTTGAAAACACACTGATGTGAGGCAGTCACCCATGACTTTTACTTATTTCCATACATTAGAGTCACCTAACATTTCCAATGGTGTAGAATATCAGGAATAGGGATGGGCAAACTGTTCGGGCCAAGCATTGGTTTCGGCCCCAAACAGCGCCTATTTGGGTGTTCACGTGCAAACACCCGAATTTGCGGTGCTTTCAGCGGGATGTTCGCCTGCCGAGCTTGGTTGTTAAGGAGAGGGCCGGTGTTCTGCCGAGATGTGTCCCCCCTGCGGATTCTGCCAGCCCTGGACTGCGCAGGCACAGCGCTCTAGCTCCGAAAATTGACGAACATTAGGAGGTGTGCATGAGCTGTAGACTGCGACTGCGCAATCAACAGGGTATTGTGACAGTCGTTGCCGCACGCTCCCGATGCTCGCTCCACTCTGCAAGGGTGGCGGGTGTATTATAATGGACGGATGACTAGAGCAAGGGCAAGGGGCATGTTTAAGGACATGAATTGATGGACAGAGAGAAGGGCGGGTAGTTCAATGTGGATGGGGGATTTTAATACTTGTCAGAAAATTGTTAAAAACAAAAGCTTATGTCTTGCAGAAACCCGCCCATAAACATTTTAAAAATCGTCCATGGCACGCCCCCCTTAATACACACGCCCCTTGCAGAGTGGGGCGAGCATCGGGAGCGTGTGTGAGTGTGTGGCATGCGCCGTGTATGTGTTAGTTGGCATTCGGCTATTTTCTGAGTTCTGCTGTGAGTGTTAGTCTGCCAGCACACGCTGACACACGCTGCGTGATGTGATGCGCATGTGCAGGACAGAGATGGCAGAATCCGCTGAGGGGCAATTCTCAGCAGGTCACCGGGAAGCCGGCCACTGTGTCCTTACCAAACGATGATTCATAAGCTGCCAGCGGGTTTACCCACTGACAGCTAAATCCCCCAAAAAATTGCTGGCAATAAAAAAAAAAAAAAAAAGTTCTATTTTTTAAATTTTTTTTATTATTGCCAGCAAAAATGGATATTGGTATGGATTTTGAGGGGAACCCCCACACCAAAAAAAAAGACCCTTATCCGAGCATGCAGGCCAGGAAAGGGGGGAATGAGTGAGCGCCCCCCTCCTGAACCATACCAGACCATATGCCCTCAACATGGGGGGGTCCTTTGGGGCAGTGACTTCACATGGGGGTGGTGCCACCAGCTGACATCACGAGGTGGCCCCGCCCCTTACCTATTTAAGAACTATCAGACGGCGGGGCAGGCAGTCGGCATTTAGCCTTCGTCGCAGGCGGTTGTCGATGGATCGGTGACATTTTTGTATTTTTAATAATGGATTTGTCAAAAACTGTGCTTTGTTTTCTTTTTGACACATTTTTTTGGATTTGTCAAAAACTGTGCTTTGTTTTCTTTTTGTTAGTTTCAATGTTTTTATTAAATTTTTCAACATAAAAAAAAGGGGCATAAATAGTAAAAGAAATTCCATGTTCAGAATAATATTCATAAATATAAAGTGTATTAAATGTATATTATGAGCAAGTAAAACATAGAATGTATTGAAAAATAAAATATACAGAACTAAATAAAATAAATTAAACAAGGTAATCTAAATATCTCATGTGATAATGTAGTATATATTAAAAGAAATAAAAGGGAATAAGGTCAAATAAGGGGAAGAGTGGATAATTGTACAAAGAATAAAATATGAATTATATTAAGATTACTATTAGTGTAAACATCCCCAAGTCAAGTTAAGGAATAAAAGAGGTTAGGGTACGATATTCTGGAGAATTAGTAAATTGTATCCAGTTAGCCCAAGTTTTATTGAATTTAAATGGTGTGTCATTGGCCTGTTGTATTAAATCTTCCATTTCAGCAATAGTTTGGACTTTTTTTAACCATTCAGATACACATGGGGGTGAAACATCCCTCCAATGAATAGGTATACACAGTTTAGCCGCATTAATAAGATGCATAACAAGAGATTTATTGTAAAGTGAAATAGGTAAGGATGTGTGGTGTAACAAGTATTGAGCAGGAGTAAAATCAAGTTTATATGTTGTTATGTGGAATATAAGACAATGTATTTCCTTCCAAAAGGGTTGCATTCGAGGGCAATCCCACCAAATATGAAGGAGTGTTCCCTGGGCAGCCGCACATCGCCAACACAGAGGACTAGTATCAGGGTTAAATTTGTGGATTATGTCTGGTGTTTTATACCATCTGGAATATATCTTAAATCCATTCTCCTGAGTTAGGACATTTAGGGAACCTTTATGGATGTATGTAAAAATATGTTCCCATTCTTTTCTAGTAAGGTCCATAGTAAGTTCTCTTTCCCATTTTTGGCTAATTATGTCATCTTTAGGATTGATGTCAGCAAAAGTCAGAGCATAAATGGTCGATATAGTGTGTCTTTGTGGTTCCGATTTTGTGCATAGTTTTTCAAAGGGTGTCAGATCTTTGTACCATTGAGAAGGCGAAACAGAATCAAGTAATAGAGACTTAATCCGGATATATTCAAGAAAGGAGATACCTCTGTCTGGAATCAGTGCAGTAAAGCCATCAAATGAAATGAACTTCTCTTTATTAAAAAGAGATTTTGCTCTAATGGAAGAAGTAAAAGGCGAACCATGTATGTCAAGTTTAGAGATTTTTAAGGGAAAGTCTGGATTACGGTCAATAGGAGTAATGGGTCTAGGAAATGATGCAATATTATTTTTTTTACAAAGTGAACGAAAGATCAGTAAGGTAGGACCAGTAAGGGGGTGACATAGAACGGCTAGAACTAAGTCTAAAATCCAATTTCTCCTCCACCCGAAGAACAATCATAAAATTCTTAACTCTAAAGAGATAGCTAACTCCTTTGCAGACTACTACTCCTCTCTGTATAATCTTAAAGATGACCCCAACACTCCCCAGCATACTAATCGGTTTGTCCAATTCAGTGGCTTCTGAAGGGGTAATTGGAGTCGGGCTATATTGGGATAAAAAATCTGAAATCATTTTTTTTCTATCCATAGAAGGATCTTTTGATGTTTGTGAAGGTAAATTATATAATTTAGAATAAAAGTTTTTAAATTTAGTAGCAATTTCAGAGGAAGAGAAAAACTTATTGCCAGCAGGATCTGTAATGGAATGAATAGTAAGGGCAGTCTTTTTAGATTGGAGAGTTCTGGCAAGTAATTTCCCAGATTTATTGCCAGATTCATAAAATAATTTACGTGTCAGAGCAAATTTACGTCTATTTTTTTCCCCAAGTTCATCTAGTAGAGCTTCCCTAGCTTGTAATAATTCATTAAATAAGCTGTCCGTCAGAGATTGTTTGTGTCTACTTTCAAGAGAATGAACTTGTTCTGAAAGTTTTGTAAGAAGGGCTTGTCTAATTTTCCGTCGTTTTGCAGCAATGGAGATAATCTCTCCCCTTATCACACATTTGTGCGCAGCCCATATGTTCATCGAGCTTATTTCACAAGAGTCATTTTCTTAAAAGTATTGTAAAAGACGAGAATTTAAAAATTTCTAATTCTCAGGATCTGTAAGAAGCAAATTATCTAATCTCCAGATATTAGATCTAGAAGGTACGGAAGAGAAAGAAAGGGTAATGGAAATGGGATGGTGGTCCAATAGGATCATTGGATCAATATTAGCTGTTGTGAGAGATTCAAGATCAGATTGAGATAAAAAAAAAATAGTCAATCCTCGAGTATTTATTATGGGGTGGTGAAAAAAATGTATAATCTTTCGTGTTGGGATATAAAGTCGGCCAAGCATCAAGAAGAGTAAGACCTTTAAGTAAATTTTTAACCGAGTGAAGGGCTCTGTAAGGCATAGAGGAGAAGCCAGATGAAGTGTCAAGGGAGGGAGTGAGGGCCAGATTAAAATCTCCTCCCACAATAAGCATTCCAGTCTGGGGGGGCGTGGCTACCGCGCAACTGTATGGACGTGTGATCACACAGCTCCGCTCCAGGCACGGGAACCGCCAACAACTGCCGGGATACCACGCACCGTACACCACTCCAAACGGGCCCTAAAGCTCCTATACCACTCTGGGGATGACCCGCAAGCGGAAAGAGACAGCTAAGCTGAAGAAATTGGATGATTTCTACCTGCCGAAAGGCCGGAGCATGACCCAAGATGGTGCCGGCATGGAGGACGCGTCTCCTTCCTCCTCCTGCGTCTCACGCTCAGCTACATCCAGCCCAGCCGTACAGCTCACCTCAACACAACGCTCTCCGGAGGCATCAACACCAATGTCCCACAGCCCGGCAAAGTCAAAGCCCCGCTTGGAAGACAACTTCACCAAGGTGAGCACAGGTCATGAGGGGTTAGAAGACACGAGGGAGCTGGTAGACCCTTTCACAGCATTTACAACTACAGGCGCAGCAGTCTCTGACACTACCCTCAAAGACATGCTTGTCTCACTCCGCAGCTCTATGCATGCTGATTTAATGCATTGCATGAAGAACTTTAAAACTGAAGTGACTGAATTAGGGGGCAGGGTGGCACACGTGGAAGATAAGATTGGGGGAGTTTGCGGCCTCCCATAACTCCCTTATTGACGCACATTCTGATCATTCAGAAGAATTGGCTTGGCTCAGGGCAAAGGTCGCTGACCTTGAGGACAGATCAAGGAGAAACAATATCAAAATCAGGGGCTTACCTGAGACTGTACTCCCCGCACAGCTCCAACAATATGCCCATGATCTGATGAAGCAGTACCTCTCTTCAGTTCCTACTTCAGAGCTACAGGTAGACCGCATACATAGGCTACCTAAACCCTCCCACCTCCCAGGGAATGTACCACGAGATGTACTAATGCGAGTACACTTCTATCAAGTGAAAGAACAGCTTATGTTCGCATTCCGCAAGACTCAACAACCCCTCGAGCAGTATGCCCATATTCAGCTCTTTGCGGATCTTTCACAGTTCACAAAGCAGAAACGTAAATCCTTACTTCCTGTGACGAAAGCACTTCGCAACCACAATGTCCCTTACCGCTGGGGTTACCCAGTCAAACTCACTGTTACACATGATGACAAATCTACTGTGATCATGGAACTAGAAGAGGGTCTTGCTCTGCTGCGTGCACTAGACATCATCCCTGACCATTCACCTGCAAGCTCCTCCCCTCCGGCAAAATTCAACAACCAATATGAATGGCAAACAGTGCCAAACAGAAAAAGCGCCAAAAAACGCCACACATGAGTTGGAGTCCTGAAACCTACTTTTATATTTAGCAACCAAGGTTCCCAGACTGTCCTGGACTGTTTGGTTTGTTGCTTTTGTTATCCCCCCCCCCACATATTATGGGCAACAAAGCTGCCCTCAAGCTCCTGTTCGAGCAAATTTTTATCACAATGACTATGTTCTTTACCTCCTTGTTTTTTTTTTACTCTTTTTCTTTCTTCCCACTGCTGCTTATCCTGTGATCGATCCTTACCACCATTACCGTCGTGGAGATGTACCGCCTACGGCTCTTCACTGGATGTCAACTGCCTGCCGCATCCAAACTCCCATCATCATGGTTAAGGTACTGCCTACATCAACACTTCCTATGTCCACATGGCACTTTAAGTAGTTTCCTTTAACGTAAATGGTCTCAACCACCCTGCTAAGAGAGCCTCGGCTTGGAAAGAAGCTATCAAACTCCAAGCAGATGTTCTCTGCATCCAAGAGACGCATTTCCAAGCAGACAAATCCCCTATCTTTGTACACAAAAGCTTTCCACACATTTTTTTGGCCTCCGCCTCATCTAAACAGAAGGGGGTCTTGATCGCCATTAGGGACACTGTCGCCTTCCACCTCATAGACACTCATGCTGACCCAGACGGCAGATTTCTCATTTTGGTGGGCGAACTCAATAACAAACCTTTCACCATTGCCAATCTCTATGCGCCAAACTCACATCAATGCCGCTTTCTGAAGAGATTATATGGCAAGATTACCAAACTTAAGAGAGGCTCCCTGATAATATGCGGGGACCACAACTTGACTGTGGATTACAAGATGGACTCCTCCTCCAAAGTAAAACGCCCTCCTCCTCAACTTCATACTCTGCTTCACACAGAGGACGTTTATGATGTGTGGAGGTGCCAGCATGCTAACGAAAGAGACTACTCCTTCCATTATGCTAGACACAATTCTTATTCCAGAATTGACTTGATTCTTGTTGATAAAATGCTACTGCAGGCGGTGTCTTCCTCCACCATACATGATATTACGTGGTCAGACCACGCTCCTGTCTCAATCACGGTGGTGGAGGGGCACACTCCCAGCCCTGCTTACATATGGCGTGCCAATGCTCGAATTTTTCAGACGCCTTCTCATGCTGCTAAAATTGCTGATTGCTTGTCTAATTTTTTTGATGAAAACACAGGTTCAGTCTCTGACCCTGCTATGTTATGGTGTGCCCACAAGGCGTATATCCGAGGTATAATTCTCCAGTTGTGTGCTAGGGAGAAGAGGCAGAGGACACAAAAACTTAACCGTCTCCTCAATGATATTAAGTCATTGGAGACCCAAAACAAATCCACCGCAGATATTCAGCTGGGTCAACAGATTTCCCAACTCCGCTCTGATCTCAGGCTCCTTCTCATTGAACAATATGACAAACACATTCGAAACTTGAAACTAACCCATTATTCCTCTGGCAACAGAGCTGGGAAGTTTCTGGCCCAGAGACTTAGAACGGCTAGAACTAAGTCTAAAATCCAATTTCTCCTCCACCCGAAGAACAATCATAAAATTCTTAAGCCTAAAAAGATAGCTAACTCCTTTGCAGACTACTACTCCTCTCTGTATAATCTTAAAGATGACCCCAACACTCCCCAGCCTACTGAGGAAAACATTCAAGCTTTCCTAGCCAAGATTAATCTCCCCTTCCTTACGCAAACTCAACTCCTAGCTTTAAATGCACCTTTCACGGAGACTGAATTCAGAAGGGGAATCAAATCACTCCCATTAGGCAAATCGCCAGGCCCTGATGGCCTTCCAAACGACTACTACAAATCGTTCCAGGATAATTTGATCCCTACCCTACATACTGTCTTCTCCAATGTGATGTCCTCTGCCTCGTTTCCATCAGAAATGCTTAAGGCATATGTGGTCACTCTTCCTAAGCCAGGTAAGGACCCCACTACCCCGGCGAACTTTAGGCCAATCTCCTTACTTAATACAGACGTTAAATTGTATGCAAAGATTTTGGCACATAGACTACTACCTATTCTACCATCTCTCATTGCCCCGGACCAATCAGGTTTCACTCAGGGCAGGCAGGCCTCAGACGCCACTAGGAGAGTCATAGGACTTCTCCAGTATGCCAGATCGTGTCGGACGCCTTCTCTCCTCCTCTCTTTGGACGCGGAGAAGGCGTTCGACAGGATCCACTGGGGGTACATGAGACATACTTTACAAAGGTTTGGTTTTGTGGGGCCCATCCTCTCAGCCATTCTTGCTTTCTATTCATCCCCATGCGCGCAAGTTTATACGTCCAACCTATTATCTAATACTTTTCATATCTCTAACGGTACCAGACAGGGGTGTCCCCTCTCTCCCTCAATATTCAACCTTCTCATTGAACCTCTCGCGGAAAGGATCAGGTCACATCCAGACATCAAGGGATTCTCCATTAACGGTAAATGTCATGATATAAATTTGTTTGCGGATGACATCATTATCTTCTTAACCTCCCCCTCTACCTCTTTACAACATGCTCATGACACTCTCTCAGCTTTCAGTGAAATCTCTTTCTACAAGGTGAATTTCACCAAATCGATCGCTCTTGACCTTGGAATCCCTCCCCTTTTAAAAAAACCAGCTCCAGACAACTTTCCCTTATTCCTGGAATACTTCCAATATTACATACTTGGGAATTAAACTAACAACTGACCCTCGGCAGTTAGCAGAGGCCAATTATGTTCCACTAACTGACAAACTTTCCACAGAATCCAAAAGACTAGCCAATATTGAAATGACCTGGTCGGGTAGACTAGCTGCATTTAAAATGTTGCTACTTCCGCAAATACTCTATATTTTTAGAACGCTTCCTATTCCTATACCCAGGGAGTATCTTAAAAATCTGAATTCCTTACTCACTAGATTTATCTGGGGCACTAAAAGACCTAGATGCTCCAAAGCCCTTTTGGTTAAACATAGAACAGCAGGAGGCATGGGCCTGGTCGATATCCAGGATTACTACCGAGCGTCTATCCTAGCACAGCTTAAAAGTTGGTTTGACCCGACAGCTAAATCAATATGGTATGACATCGAACAGACCTTAAGCCCTGTTAAAAATCTCAGAAACCTACTACTAGTTGATATATGGCATCCTCTTCCCATGCTTGGTCTGCCTCTTCCTATCCAGGCCTCTCTGGAGGCATGGAGGGACCTCCGAAAAATTCCATTCCCACCCTCCAAACTAGTAAATGTACCTATACCGATAACAATCCTCTCTCATATCATCCCTTCCATTTCCCTCATCGAATGGATGGCCAGGGGAATCGATACAATAGCTGACTTATTTCAAGAGAGTTCCCTCCTTTCATTCAAAGCTTTACAGGAAAAATTCAACCTAACATCTACCGACCAGTATAAATATACTCGAATAGCCCATTTCCTTGGTTCCCTCAAATCGCATCAGATAGCATTACCTAAAGAAATCTGGAGGTTATACAACACCCACCCCCCCCCTAAGGGTATTGCCCTTTTCTATAATACCTTCCAATGTAAAATGCACTTTGTTAAATCTCAACCCTTCAAGAAGTGGGAATTGGATTTAGGTATTACTGTTTCAGACACACAATGGACACATGCGTTGAAATCACTATATAAAGCCTCTAGCTGTGTTAACCACTGGGAGCTGTCTCAAAAGATAGCTCTTCGATGGTACCTTACCCCTTACAGGCTCTCCAAATTCAGTTCACTAGGTTCTCCGTTGTGCTAGAGGAACTGTGGAATGATTGGTAACCTGCTACATATGTTCTGGTCGTGTAAGCACCTAACTAGCTTCTGGAACTCTATATTTCATTATATTTCAGAGATTACTGGAATCCTGTCTCACCCCAAACCCAGCCTAGCAGTTCTACATGTTGGTATTGACATGTTCCCCCCGGAATTCAATACAGTAGTGACGCATATCCTGTTGGCAGCCAGATCTTTGATCACTAAACAGTGGAAGGCAGATAGGGCACCGAATGCATCAGAAGTTCTTATGATCACGCAGACACATTATGTATTTGAATCCCTACTGGCTAGTAGGAGAGGTAATAGACAAAAGTTTGACAACAATTGGAAAATTTGGACGACATGGTTTAATAATGAGAAAGATGTACACTAAATGGTTCATGTCTGTTTTCTGTTTTGTATTTTGTAACATCTCTTACCTTAATTCTTTCATATACCAATGCTAAGATCGCAGGATGATACTTCCCCCCCCTCCTCACCCCCCCTCTTTCTTCTCCATCCCCCCTTTTTCTTCCCCTCCTCCTCTCCCTCCTTTTCTCCTCTCAACTCCCATTTGAGTAAGTTTTGATATGTTTTTCCCACTCAGACTACGGATTATTCTTGTAAGCGCGTATCCTGGAGATTATATCTCAGATACATATTTATCTCGGTCTTATATACTGTGTGTCAGGGTCACCTGTGGCCAGGTGACAGATGCACACCGTAGGGGGACAGGAGTGCACCGCGAGGTAGTGAACCCTATGGCTGGCTTCTGTGGGTAGGAAACTGGGTGGTTGTGGAAAGCGGGACCAGAGGAGCACAACCGGGATCCCAACGGAAGCGAGAGCCAAGATTCCCCAGGGCGCGGAGTCTAAGACCCAGCTGGTCTTCTCCAGGGCCTCTAGTGGTGAGGATGTTACGCTGCAGGCTGGGACCAGGTCGCGGCCCCTGGAGTTTCCTAGCTCACGCCCCGTAGGATAAGGGGAAGCAGCGGCACACGATAGAGAGAACCGAATAACAAGCCGAAGGTCAGGGGCCACAAGCAGACAAGGATAACGAAGAACGAGCCGAAGGTCAAGGGTCACGAGCAGACAGGGATGGTCGGGGACAAGCCAATAACGTAACAGAGAGACAGACGTAGCACACGGCAGGCAGGAACCCAAACACACAATGCCTAACAAACACGTTGATCAGCAAAGCAGGCTTGCAGTGCACAGGTTAATATAGTGTTCAGTGATAGGGCCTGGGGTGGAGTCAGGCTGGGAGGAGATTATAAAGGAAGCCAGGTGAAGGAGGTCTGGTCTCTAGATGAACACATGAGGAGGAAGGTAAGATGGCAGACAAACACTACTGCATATCCATGACAGTACCCTCCCTCTTATGGGCCCTCCCCCGCCTGGACCCAGGCTTAAAGGGAAATCTCTGATGAAACCTTCTCAACAGATGAGGTGCAGCGACATCAGATGCAGCGATCCAAGACGCCTCCTCAGGACCAAAACCTCTCCAATGCACAAGGTACTGAAGAATGCCTCTGCAGAGCCGAGAATCCAGAACTTGTCTAACCTCGTACTTAAGATTATCCTCAGAGACCGAAAACGAGGTAGGGAGATGACAAGAAGATCTATTGAGGACCAAAGGCTCTCTAGGAATAAGCAAGGGCATGAGACGATCAACAGGAATCTGAGGAGGGTCCCCTAGACCCTTAAAGGGGAACTGGTCATCTTGCACAGGACCATCAGACTGGGCAGATGTCAGTGGAACCCTGAAGTCAGGTTGGTTAGAAGGTGACATGTCGCCGGAGTCAAGCTGAATAGCTGAAGGACAAGCAGAATGTCCCGAACAAGAAAAAGTGAGAGGCTCACTGGGCATGGGCTGGACTGGCATAACTAGTACAGAGGCAGAGTGAATAGCTGAGTCAGGTGTAGCGACTACCTGAATCGCATCGCAAGACGTAGCGACTGCAGGACTTGTAGACAAGCTAGCCTGGCTGTGCGTCCAAGGGTGGTTAGGGACAGAGAAATGTAAATGGTTATGCAACCTGGAATGAATGACCGGCTCAGATTCACAGGGGCAACCTTGGGTAGGCAGGACGAGGAACAGGAGGGACCCCAAGCCAGGATCTGTCCAGTAGTCCAGTCCACATGAGGAGAATGGAGCTGTAACCATGGGAGACCCAAAATTATAGGCGTTGAGGCCTTGGGTAAGATAAGGAAGGATATCCACTCCTGGTGGAGTGTACCCACCGACATCTTAACAGGGAGGGTCTGGAAGCGGATAGGTCCCCCTGGGAGAACAGTACCATCAATCGCCAAGACCACCAATGGCGTGGTGAGGGGCAAAAGAGTAAGTCTCATGGACGATGCGATTTCCCAGTCCATGAAATTACCAGCGGCTCCGGAATCCAGATATGCTGAGACCGAATGAGAAGAAGCACCAACATGAAGGAACACAGAAAGCAGAAGACGAGAAGGGGAAGGTGATATTTCTGGGTCCAATACTCCACATTCCAGATGAAGTGGACCCGGACGTTTTTCTGGACAAAGAGAGCAAGTGTCACGAAAATGACCTTTGCCCCCACAGTAAAGACACAGACCAAGAGTTCTGCGCCTAGCACGTTCCTCGGGGGATAGCCTGGTCCGACCCAGCTGCATGGGTTCCTCAGCTGGTAGGAGATGCTCTACGGGTCGAAGAGAGGGGAGCTCAGGCTGACTAAGAACCAAGGAGTGCTGGCGTTGCTTTTCTAAGGTCCTCTCCTGAAAGCGAATATCGATCTGGTTACACAAGGAGATAACGCCGGCCAGATCAGTGGGGATGGTTCTTCCTGCTAATTCATCCTTCACTCTATCAGACAGGCCATGCAAAAAGGTTGCGACTAAGGCCTCATTGTTCCAGCTCAACTCAGCCGACAGTATGCGGAAATGAAGGGCATACTGTCCCACAGAAGCAGACTCTTGGCGGAGACGTAAAAGGGTGCTGGCCGCTGAAGAGACACGAGCCGGTTCTTCGAAGATATTCCGAAAAAGTTTCAAGAAGCCAGACAGGCTAGAAACCACTGGATCATTCAGTTCCCACAGAGGGGCTGCCCAGGCTAAAGCTTCACCAGAGAGGAGGGAAATGATATAGGCTACCTTAGCCCGATCAGACAGGAAGTTTTGGGGCTGGAGCTCAAAATGAATTGTGCATTGACTAAGGAACCCCCTGCAAGCCTTGGAGTCCCCAGAGAAACGGGACGGAGCTGGCAGTTGTAGTGAGTGTGTGGCTGCGACTGGTGCAATAGGTGCAGCCGCTGGTTGTATTTGAGGTTGCGGATTCAGGGTTCCCAAGGAGGCCTGAAGCTGCTCAAAGCGAGAAGCCAGATCCTGGAGGAATCGCATCACCTGAGTCTGATTCGATTCCTGGGTTTCAAGTCTGCAAACTATGCCCTGCAACGGATCATCCACGGGTAACGGGATGTCAGCCGGGTTCATGGCTGATCAAACTGTCAGGGTCACCTGTGGCCAGGTGACAGATGCACACCGTAGGGGGACAGGAGTGCACCGCGAGGTAGTGAACCCTATGGCTGGCTTCTGTGGGTAGGAAACTGGGTGGTTGTGGAAAGCGGGACCAGAGGAGCACAACCGGGATCCCAACGGAAGCGAGAGCCAAGATTCCCCAGGGCGCGGAGTCTAAGACCCAGCTGGTCTTCTCCAGGGCCTCTAGTGGTGAGGATGTTACGCTGCAGGCTGGGACCAGGTCGCGGCCCCTGGAGTTTCCTAGCTCACGCCCCGTAGGATAAGGGGAAGCAGCGGCACACGATAGAGAGAACCGAATAACAAGCCGAAGGTCAGGGGCCACAAGCAGACAAGGATAACGAAGAACGAGCCGAAGGTCAAGGGTCACGAGCAGACAGGGATGGTCGGGGACAAGCCAATAACGTAACAGAGAGACAGACGTAGCACACGGCAGGCAGGAACCCAAACACACAATGCCTAACAAACACGTTGATCAGCAAAGCAGGCTTGCAGTGCACAGGTTAATATAGTGTTCAGTGATAGGGCCTGGGGTGGAGTCAGGCTGGGAGGAGATTATAAAGGAAGCCAGGTGAAGGAGGTCTGGTCTCTAGATGAACACATGAGGAGGAAGGTAAGATGGCAGACAAACACTACTGCATATCCATGACACTGTGATGATATGACTACACAATTGCTTACTTACCTTCTTGTACCCTCTATTTTGTATTTTGGAAAACTGTTCTTTTATCTCAACAAAAACGAATTAAAAAAATAAAAATAAACATTCCAGTCTGAAAAGTATTGAGATGTTCAAAAGTATTTAGAAAAAAGGGAACCTGTTGTTTATTAGGAGCATATAGATTAGCTAAAGTGATAGGTCTATTATATAATTAAAAAAAAAAGGAAAAAAGGAAAAAAGAGCTGCGCAAACCTGTATACAGTGAATATACAATCTAACAATAATCTGGAAATATTGTGCAATAGCTATAACTTAATATAGTGACAAAAAAATTGTGACAAAAATATAATAATGTATGGTATGATATGATAAACCGACACATTAATCGAGTTTGACCCCAAAGGAATAACGGTTAATCATATAACTGTCCATATAAGAGTCCATATAAATTCTGAACATAAATTTATATGGACTCTTAGATGGACAGTTATATGATTAACCGTTATTCCTTTGGGGTCAAACTCGATTAATGTGTCAGTTTATCATATCATACCATACATTATTATATTTTTGTCACAATTTTTTTGTCACTATATTTAGTTATTGCACAATATTTCCAGATTATTGTTAGATTGTATATTCACTGTATACAGGTTTGCGCAGCTCTTTTTTCCTTTTTTTCTGCATATTGGTGTTTGGTCTACACGTGTGAGTTTGCTGCATTTTTAGGGTTCATCAATCTATTTATTCAATCATTTTTTATTTATCTTTATCCATTTAAGCGTGGTATATCCTCCTTCCCCTATTATATAATTTACCTTTTAAAAAGATAAATCGACCTTCATCGTCTATCATAGTATCTTGGATCTGAATAGGACAATTTTTAGAGACTAAAATAGAAACGCCCTTAGATTTAGATGTAGGACAAGTAGCATGATAGGTCATTGGATAAAGTTTGTTATATAGATTAGGTATATTGTTTGTTTTAAAGTGTGTTTCTTGGAGGAACACTATATCTGCTTTGGCTTTCCGTAAAAGTAAAAGTAATTGTGATCTTTTTTCAGGTACATTAAGTCCACGTATATTCAAGGAATAAAGCTTGACTTGGGGAGGTGATAAGGTGGCTTTTAAATGACACATCTAGGAATAATATCAATCAAAGTGGGAAGATAAGGGAAAGGAAGGAAAAACAAACACCTAAACAATAAACCGTGAAGAGAAGGGAATAGTCCCTTCTCAAAAATCTATTTAAGACGGAAAGGTATAGTGGAAATCAAGTCAACACAACCCGAAGGAATGAGACACCAGATCACACTATGTGGGGGTTGAAATAATCCTAGCCGGAAAGACGAGAGAATAGGAAATAAGACAACCCGCCGTTACAGGATAAGCAGATTAATGTAAGCAAATATAAGGAAAGTATATAAAATATAAGATCAAAAATTAAAATACGGTTTTCAAATACAATAATAAAAATATAGATCCATCAATAATGATGTAATGAATTTCATGTATAAAGATTCTAGATATTGAAACAATTAAAAGTAAAAATTGCAATATTAAACTTATAATAAAAATCTCACAAAATAAGTTGATGATGTCTATACATCAATGAAACCTATGCCGTAAATTTATAATTGGTAAAAGCAAATATAGAAAAAGCAGTCAGTATCGATAAGAATAGAGAACATCAAAGCAAAATCAAATTAATAAGTAAATCAAAGTGCAGAACAGATGTCCATGCAATCGAGTGACTACAATAAACTCATGACTATTAATATATAACAAATAGTTTTATCAGTCTTATAGGTTTCTAAAAATGTGGTTCACAGTTCCGTGAGTGTGTATGTAATCGGTGATAACATAAATTTATGACAATTAATATGTATCCCACCAGTTAACCTCGGAATATACGTAGCCATTAAATAGCAAATCCCAATGTACATTTCTAAAACCCGGTCCATTGGAAACAGAATCCAGTCCGGTAGGGGAGTGTCATCTGTATCCATAGAAACAAGGCAGGAGACAAATGGCATATAAAAGGGTTGTGGAAATATTAATGGAAGGGGAATAATAGATTGAACAGAAAGTCAGAGTAGTGACTATGGAATTTATATTTTAAATGTTATAAAGTCAATAGACAACAAGCCTGTCTATTGAGGTACTAACCCGAATGCTGTCACCCCCTTCCTATCTAAAGTGAACCTCAACTCGATATACTATCTATAGCAAACAATAATTATAAGGATTGAGTTGAAATAATGTACATATCTTAGGAACAACCTATTTATCACATACCCAACAACTTGAAGGACAGTGCGTGAGGTATATATTAGCGTTTTCATGTGACAGTCGGTTAATGAAAGATCGGGGGGAATAAAAATCTTAAAGTATATGTAATCGGCGATCACATAAACTTATAACAATTAATACGTATCCCATCAGCTAACCCCGGGATATACGTTGTCAATAAATAGCAAATCCCAATGAACATCTCTAAAACCCGTTCCACCGGAAACAGAATCCAGTCCGGTAAGAGAGTGTCATCTGTATCCATAGAAACAAGGCAAGAGACGAATGGCATTAAAAAGGGTTGTGGAAATATTAATGGACGGGGAATAATAAATAGAACAGAAAGTCCGAGCAGTGACCATGAAATCTATCGCAATATATAAAAATAAAATATTAACAACAAGCCTATCTATTGAAGTACTAACCCGAATGTTATCACCCCCTTCCTATCTAAAATGAACCTCAATTCGATATACCATCTATAGCAAACAACAAGTATAAGGATTGAGTTGAATTAATGTATATATCTTAGGAATAACCTATTTATCATATATCTGTATATATATTTGCTTTCTTTTTGACACTTTTTTTGGTGAATGAGTAGGGGTGCAATGTACCCCATACTCATTCACAAGGGGGGGGGTTTGGGGGCCCTCTTGTTAAAGGGAGTTTCCAGATGCAGATAAGCCCCCTGCCCACAGACCCCCACAACCACCGCCCAGGATTGTGGAGATGAGGCCCTTGTCCTCATCAACATGGGGACAAGGTGCCCCAAAGCACCCCCCATGTTGAGGGTATGTGGCCTAGTATGGTTTTGGAGAAGGGGCCACTCGCTCGTCCCCCCTTGACATGGGGGTTCCCCTTAAAATCCATCTGTTATGGATTTAGGGGGGCCCCACGCCATTTAAAAAAAAAATTGCAGTTTTTTGTTAACATTTTCCCAATTGCCGACAATAGCTTGCAGCTGGGAGAATCTATTTAAATTTTTCTTTTTTTTTTTCTTTATGAATGTCAGTTTTGCTGCAGCAGGTTCTATACACGGTACAGATATGCCATTTTACAGGCAGACTAAGGGGACCCCCCAGGCACTATATTTAAAGAAAATGTAAATTTCCTGACTGACTCCATGGCAGCCTACGTGTGGGTTAACCCCGCCTCCTCTCCAATGCTATAGGACCCCATACCCATAAAAGTAAGCTCACCTCACAGCACTGTGTTCCTTTTTTGTCCTCCTCCAATGGACCTGAAGCATGCACGGCGGTGCAGATCTCTGGATGGATGGATCGTCGGTCGGTTGGATGGATGGCACACCTTTAAAGCGGTGCAGCTCGTAACCCAGCCATGGGCGGGTGGAGAGCTTACAGCAACCATGAATCAACACGGATGGGAGTTGCTGCAGTGGGCCCAAGATCCCTCGGCTGGCAGGTCTGCTACTTTATTTCTCCACGCTCCATGGCAGTCGCATCTTTGTTTTATTTGTTGTTTGTCCCATCCCCCTGCTCTCCCTAATGGCGGCTGGAACGCTCTGCGTTCCAACCCACAGCGGTGACCCGAATCTCGGGCGCCGCCACCATTCGCGCATGCGCAGTGCCCGCTCCCAGAGCGAGGCTTGGTTCGCGCATGCGCGGTCCGGCGGGTCTCTCGGCAGCCGCGCAGGCGCAAATGGGGGATCTTCCTCCACGCAGGTGTGGTGGATGGACAGCGGTGATGTCACAGGCAGGCGGGAAATTTAAAAGCTGATGCTCGCCTGTGTCATTTGGGATCTCCCCTGACAGGCGAGCAGAGGCTACTGGACTTTCCTGCTGAGGCTCTTGTCTTCTCACTCAGGTCAGTGCACTATTAAGATTTAAAGGCAGAGTGGAAATGATTTGTCTGTTCCAAATATAGTCTGTGGGTGTACCTATAGGTGTATATGTGCATACAATGTGTCTTTTCAGTGACGGCACACACCACCAAAGGAATGGCAGCATCCTGGGCGGCGGCCTGACATGTGGCTCCAGATGTCATTTGTAAAGCGGCCTCGTGGGCCTTTATTAATACATTTATGGCCCATTACTGCATTGAACCGGCATCATTGTCGTCTGTTAATTTTGGGTTAAGAATCCTGTCGGTTGACAGGACAAATTAAAGCTTTTCTGTTCAGCATACCCACCTGTGTGGTCTGGCTAGTTATTTCCCACACGTAGGCTGCCATGGAGTCAGTCAGGAAAACTGAAAATTTATTACCAAATACTTACCGTAATTTTCCTTTCCTGATGGACTCCATGGCAGATGGAGTTCCCACCCTGAAAGAAAATATTAATGAAAGAAAGTAAGTGTCCAAGAGTCGGCTAGTTACGGAACACAGTGCTGAGAGGTGAGCTTACTTTTATGGGTATGGGGTCCTATAGCATTGGAGAGGAGGCGGGGTTAACCCACACGTAGGCTGCCATGGAGTCCATCAGGAAAGAAAAATTACGGTAAGTATTTGGTAATACATTTTCC
The DNA here is from genome assembly GCA_029206835.1 of Rana muscosa. NCBI lineage: Eukaryota > Metazoa > Chordata > Amphibia > Anura > Ranidae > Rana > Rana muscosa. The sequence continues at coordinate 580,255,705 of CM055122.1, forward strand.
GTTTTTTATTGTTTAACCACTTGCTTACTGGGGACTTAAATCCCCCTTCTGCCCAGGGCCGTTTGAAGGAATTTGGGGGCCCCAAGCAAAATGGACATGGAGGCCCCCCTAACCCCCCCCCCCCCCGCATGCATGCACGCACGCAAAGCCTACAGAAACTACAGCATAGCCATACAGTTTAAGTTCACCCACACCCCTGTGTTCTTCTTACTTCTTCCCATCAAATGCAGCCACTGTACCCCATCAAATGCAGCCACTGTGCCCCATCAAATGCAGCCACTGTGCCCCATCAAATGCAGTCACTGTTGCCCATCAAACGCAGCCACTGTGCCCATCAAACGCAGCCACTGTTGCCCATCAAACGCAGCCACTGTTGCCCATCAAATGCAGCCACTGTTGCCCATCAAACACAGCCACTGTTGCCCCATCAAACGCAGCCACTGTGCCCCATCAAACGCAGCCACTGTGCCCCATCAAACGCAGCCACTGTGCCCCATCAAATGCAGCCACTGTGCCAAACGCAGCCACTGTTGCCCATTAAACGCAGCCACTGTTGCCTATCAAACGCAGCCACTGTGCCCCATCAAATGCAGCCACTGTGCCCCATCAAATGCAGCCACTGTGCCCCATCATATGCAGCCACTGTGCCCCATCATATGCAGCCACTGTGCCCCATCATATGCAGCCACTGTGCCCCATCATATGCAGCCACTGTGCCCCATCATATGCAGCCACTGTGCCCATCAATGCAGCCACTGTGCCCATCAAACACAGCCACTGTGCCCATCAAACGCAGCCACTGTGCCCATCAAACGCAGCCACTGTGCCCATCAAACGCAGCCACTGTGCCCCATCAAACGCAGCCACTTTGCCCATCAAATGCAGCCACTGTGCCCCATCAAATGCAGCCACTGTGCCAAAAGCAGCCACTGTTGCCCATCAAACGCAGCCACCGTGCCCCATCAAACGCAGCCACCGTGCCCCATCAAACGCAGCCACCGTGCCCCATCAAATGCAGCCACCGTGCCCATCATATGCAGCCACTGTGCCCCATCAAATGCAGCCACTGTGCCACCCCCCCTGGAGACGGACACCTGAATAGGGGGTGGGCACGGTGGCCATGGATAGATTCATGCAAGGCAGGATGGAGGGGGCAGCACCCATGCACCCTTAATGGACAGGCCACCACTGCACTGGTGTGCTGGCGGTTTTCCATAGCCGCAGTCCCTCAGACTTCTTTTAGGTTGTGCGTTTTTGCTGCATTTTCTGGAATTGCACCAAAGATGCAGCATGCAGGAATTTTTGTGCACTTTCAGAACATGCAGCAAAAAAATTTACAACCTAATAGAAGTCTATGGGACCGGGGTAACATGCAGCAAGACAGTGCCAGTACACCAGCATTGCGGCCAAACTGCAGCATGAACCCACATCAAAAAACATAGGAGGGCAAGAAACTGTCACAGGCTGCAGTGCTAGTAATAACAGGCTGCTAGTAATATGCAGAGAGGGGGAGAGAGAGCAGGAAGGGAGGGAGGAGAAGCTCACTTGTCACTTACTTGGTGGTAATGGACAGTCCCAGGAGGCTCACTTTTTTTTTTTTTTAAGGCTGTGGATGCCGAGGCGACTGCTCTGTTTTAACTTTCCCGCCCACATATCCTCTTCAGACAACACACAAGCTGCCAGGAGTGTGGGCGGGGAAAGAGAAAGCCACCCAGCCTCTAAAAGAGCTTCGTCTGGAGGAGGGAGGGGCTGAACTGAACTCTGTAACACACAGACTGTCAGCCCAAAAGAAGAGCTTATCGCTGCAGTACTGAATCCAGCCATGCCTGCCACCCAAGCTGCTGAGGAGCTCGGCCACGCTACAGCCTGGGAAGGCGAAGTTGGGGGCCCCAGGCCAGCTCGGGGCCCCAAGCAATTGCTTGCTTTGCCTGTCCTGTAGCAACGGGCCTGCTTCTGCCCAAACCAATTTTCAGCTTTCGGCGCTTTTTGAACGACAATTGCGCTGTCATACAACGCTGTACCCAAATTACATTTTTATTATTTTTTTCCCACAAATAGAACTTTTTTTTGGTGGTATTTGATTACCTCTGAGGTTTTTATTTTTTGTTAAAAAAGACGGACATAAAAAAAAAAAAAAAATCAAAAACCGTTTTATATTTTGTTATAAAATTTTGCAAAGAGGTAATTTTTCTACTTCATTGATGTACGCTGATGGGGCTTCACTGATGGGCACTGATAGGCTGCACTGATGGGCACTGATAGGCTGCACTGATGGGCACCGATAGGCTGTATTGATGGGCACTGATAGGCGGCAATGGTAGGCACTGATGAGGTGACACTGGTGGGCACTGATAGGTGGCACTGAGAAGAGGCACTAAGAGGTGGCACTGAAGGGCACTGGTAGGTGGCACTGAGAAGTGGCACTAATAGGTGGCACTGTTGCACTGATGGGCACTGATGAGTGGCAATGGTGGGCACTGATCGGCACTGGTAGGTGACTGGTAGGTGACACTGATAGGCAGCACTGCTAGGTGGCAATAATGAGGCACTGATTGGCACCACTTGTGGGCATTGATAGGTGGCACTTGTGGGCATTGATAGGTGGCACTGATTGCTGGCAATGTTATGCACTGGTGGGTACTGATTCGTGGCACTGTGGGCACTGGCAGGTGGCACTGGCAGGCGGGTACTGGTGGGCACAGATGAGATGACTGTGCAATTTTCCTCTTCGGGACCGATGTCCCTTACACAGAAGCCGGTGATCGACTTTTTTTTCTCCTCTTGCTGTCAGCATGAGGAGAAAAAAAAAAACGATTACCGATCTTCTGTTTACATCAAGTGATCAGCTGTCATTGGCTAACAGCTGATCACGTGGTAAGGGGCCGGGATCGGCCCCTTACTCTGATCTGTGATCACCTGAGTCTCATTGACTTGGTGATCACAGCGCACGGGGAGCGTGCAAAGGGGAGGACGTCTATTGAAGGCCTCCCTGAAAAGTAGTTCCACGCTGTAGCCGTCATTTGGGTATAGCATGGATCTGACGGGGTTAAGCATCATTAACCACTTAAGGACCGCCTCACGCCAATATACGTCGGCAGAATGGCACGGCTGGGCACATCACGTTGCCCTTTAAGAGCCCAGCCGTGGGTCGCGCGCGCGCCACCGGGGGTGCGCTCGCGACCCGGTCCTGAGCTCCATGACCGCGCACGCGGGACCCGCGGACCTGATCGCCGCTGGTTTCCCGCGATCGGTTCACAGAGCTGAAGAACGGGGAGAGGTGAGTGTAAACAAACCTTTTCCGTTCTTATCCGTGGCATGTCAGTGATCGTCTGTTCCCTGTCATTGGAACAGACGATCAGTGACGTGTAACGTGTAGCCACACCCCCCTACAGTAAGAATCACTTCTTAGGGTACACTTAACCCCTACAGCGCCACCTAGTGGTCAACCCCTTCACTGCCAGTGTCATTTTCACAGTAACCAGTGCATTTTTATAGCACTGATCGCCGTGAAAATGACAATGGTCCCAAAAATGTGTCAAAAGTGTCTGATGTGTCCGCCATAATTTCACAGTCACGAAAAAAATCGCTGATCGCCGCCATAACTAGTAAAAAAAAAAAAAATGCCAGAAAACGACCCCCTATTTTGTAAACGCTATAACTTTTGCGCAAACCAATCAATAAACGCCGATTGCGATTTTTTTTTACCAAAAATATGTAGAAGAATATGTATCGGCCTAAACTGAGGAAATTATTATTTTTTATATATTTTTGGGGGATATTTATTATTTATAGCAAAAAGTAAAAAATATTGCATTTTTTTCAAAATTGTCGCTCTGTTTTTGTTTATAGCGCAAAAAATAAAAACCGCAGAGGTGATCAAATACCACCAAAAGAAAGCTCTATTTGTGGGAAAAAAAGGACGCCAATTTTGTTTGGAAGCCATGTCGCACAACCGCACAATTGTCAGTTAAAGCGACGCAGTGCCGAATCGCAAAAAGGGGCCTGGTCCTTCAGCTGCATATTGGTCTGGGGCTTAAGTGGTTAAAATCACTACTACTGTAAAAAAAAAATTGCATTGATACATGTCCCCCAGTGCAGTACCCGGGCCCCATACCCTTTTTATGGGCAATAACTTCCATATAAGCCTTCAAAATGGACACTTTTGATTTTTCATGTTTGGGTCCCAAAGACTTTAATAGGATTTGCGGCTTGGGGCCGAACTTCTTCCCTGGTCAGGAGTTCTAGTGCGAACCGAATCAAACTGAACCAGGGGGGTGTTCGGCCCATCACTCATCAGGAACACGGTTGGGCCCTTCTTGACTGTGCTGTCCTCATGCGCTTATACATGGAAACCCGCAGGCGTGCAGATGGTCTCTGTTGGGTCATTTTTGCCTAGGTGAGAAATGAGGGGGGAAATATATATATATATATATATATATATGTAGCGGTTGGTTGCTACGAGTTACAGCATCCACACATTCCACCCTGCTGCCAGACATCCTTTAGACACACTCCTTTAGTCAATGAACAGTCTCTTGCTTGTTTTTGTTATTTTATTAGGGGATTGAATTAGGTTGGGGAAAGGGACATGGGATGCCCATAGAACAAATTAGTTCTTTGAAGAGTATAATAACTGTGTCACACTTCCCAAAAAGGACAAGATGGCTGACCCTAAATATGATAGACTTTTTCCTCAGAACACTTCTTCCTCCAGCACACTGCTTGACTGACTTTTACCTCAGAACACTTCTTCCTCCAGCAGGGCCGATCCTAGGGTCACATGCGCCTGGGTGCAGAAATATTTCTGGCACCCCTACAAGGGCGTGGTCACCTTACTAACTCCTCCCCCTTTACAAATGTTTCTATGGCAAGGACTCAAACACTGAGATGCTCCCCTAAGGAGTCATCATTACCCTGGGATCCTCCCACGATCTCTTAACAATAAACAAAATACAGGAAGAGAAGCAGAGAACTCTAATTGGACCTGGAGGGGGTCTCTCTAATGGACACAGAGGCTGCTCTGTTAGAGAGTTTGTTTAGAAAGAGCCCCCCATAATACAGGAGATGGTCAGAGACTTCAAACATAATACAGGAGATGGTCAGAGACTGCAGACATGGTAAAAGAGATCAATGCAGCCTCACCAGTGCCCATCAAATGCAGCTCATCAGTGCCCACCAATTGCAGCCTATCATTGCTCACCAACTGCGGCCTACTAGTGCCCACAAAATGCAGCCTACCATTGCTCACCAATTGTAGCCTACCAGTGCCCATCAAATGCAGACTCATCGGTGCCCATAAAATGCAGACTCATCAGTGCCCACCAAATGCAGCCTCATCAGTGCCCATCAAATGCAGCCTCATCAGTGCCCACCAAATGCAGCCTCATCAGTGCCCACCAAATGCAGCCTCATCAGTGCCCACCAAATGCAGCCTACTAGTGCCCATCAAAACGCAGCCTCACTGTGCCCATTAATTAGCGTCACTGTGCCCATCATAAAGAAGCCTCACTGTGCCCATCATAAAGAAGCCTCACTGTGCCCATTAATCAGTGTCTGTGCCCCTCCGAAAGCGTCACTGTGCCCATAAAAATGCAGCCACTGTGCCCATTAATCAGTGTCACTGTGCCCATTGGAGGAGAAGGAGGGGGAGAGAGGAGGAGGAGGAGGATGAAAAGAGAAGAGAGGGGGAGGAGGAGAAGAGAAGAGAGGGGGAGGAGGAGAAGAGAAGAGTAGGGGGAGGAGGAGAAGAGAAGAGAGGGGGAGGAGGAGAAGAGAAGAGAGGGGGAGGAGGAGGAGGAGGAGAAGAGAGGGAGAGAAGGAGAAGAGAGGGAGAGGAGGAGAAGAGAAGAGAAGAGAGGGAGAGGATGAGAAGAGAGTGAGAGGAGGAGAAGAGAAGAGAGTGAGAGGAGGAGAAGAGAAGAGAGGGAGAGGAAGAGAAGAGAGGGGGAGGAAGAGAAGAGAGTGAGAGAAGAAGAGAAGAGAGGGAGAGGAGGAGAAGAGAGGGAGAGGAGGAGAAGAGAAGAGAGTGAGAGGAGAAGAGAAGAGAGGGAGAGGAGGAGAAGAGAAGAGAGGGAGAGGAGGAGAAGAGAAGAGAGGGAGAGGAGGAGAAGAGAAGAGAGGGAGAGGAAGAGAAGAGAGGGGGAGGAGGAGAAGAGAAGAGAGGGAGAGGAGGAGAAGAGAAGGGAGTGAGAGGAGGAGAAGAGAAGAGAGGGAGAGGAGGAGAAGAGAAGAGAGGGAGAGGAGGAGAAGAGAAGAGAGGGAGAGGAGGAGAAGAGAGGAGAGGGAGAGGAGGAGAAGAGAGTGAGAGGAGAAGAGAAGAGAGGAAGAGAAGAGAAGAGAGGGGGAGGAGGAGAAGAGAAGAGAGGGGAGGAGGAGAAGAGAAGAGAGGGAGAGGAGGAGAAGAGAAGAGAGGGGGAGGAGGAGAAGAGAAGAGAGGGAGAGGAGGAGAAGAGAGGCAGAGGAGGAGAAGAGAGGGAGAGGAGGAGAAGAGAAGAGAGGGAGAGGAGGAGAAGAGAAGAGAGGGAGAGGAGGAGGAGAGAAGAGAGGGAGAGGAAGAGAAGAGAGGGGAGGATGAGAAGAGAAGAGAGGGAGAGGAGGAGAAGAGAAAAGAAGAGAGGGAGAGGGGGAGAAGAGAAGAGAGGGAGAGGGGAGAAGAGAAGAGAAGAGAGGGAGAGGGGGAGAAGAGAAGAGAAGAGAGGGAGAGAAGAGAAGAGAGGGAGAGGGAGAGAAGAGAAGAGAAGAGGGGAGAGGGAGAGAAGAGAAGAGAGGGAGAGAAGAGAAGGAGAGGGAGAGGGAGAGAAGAGAAGAGAGGGAGAGGGAGAGAAGAGAGGGAGAGGGAAAGGAAGAGAAGAGAGGGAGAGAAGAGAAGAGAGG